>CABHPR010127849.1:0-24388 GCA_902168415.1 Peromyscus melanophrys
CTAGCTCTGCCTCCCAAGAGCTGGGATTAAAGGCGTGTACCACTACCACCCAGCTTCTGCTATGGCTTGCTATTAGCTCTGACCCCCAGGCAACTTTATTTATTGACATACAAATAAAATCACATTTCAGTACAAATAAAATATCACCATATTTCCCCCTTTCTATTTTAATAAAAAGAAAAAAGTTATAACTAATATAAGAAACACTATATACAAAAGTACAGTAACTATATACAATATATACAATCAATAAATATCTAAAAAATGTCTAGTCCATTTGTATTTGACAAATTCAGAGAAAATAATTCCATTACCTATCCTATTTTGGTAAGTCCAAAATGTACCTGATTCACTTTCTATCCTAACTTATATTACTAACAAAACTGTCTTATAACGTCTTTCAAATTTATACACTTACACCTCTTAGTTTCTTTTCTGAAATTCTTAACAAGGAAAACTATAACTCTAACTAACTAATCTTTAACTCTAACTAACTAATCTTCAACTCCCTCAGAGACCCAAGAAGGAAATAATATTACCTAACAAAAATAAAAACAGGAAGTGTACTCAAGCAGCTTCCAAAAAAAAAAAATGTGAGTTGACAGAAACAGCCAGCTGCCTGGACAGTCACCCAAGGTTTCTCTGCAGTGTTGGGGCATCATCTTCAGCCTATAGTTTTAGCATATCTGACAGACTCATTTGTGAACTAGGATGTACACAAGGTCAACAGTTCGACCTCACATTTGGTGAGAGCAGTCCATGTACCAGAAACTCCTGAATTCCACTAGTGTCATGTCATGATTCAGGATTTTAAATTCTAGAAATTGTTGATGTTTTTTTAATTCAGCTGTTCATTCTTCTTGGCTGTGTGTGTGTGTGGCTTCATCTCAGCATCCCAATCTTCTGCACATCCCTCTATTAAATGCCAGTCTACTATTGAGAGGTGTGAGCTTAGTTACTCTTCAAGAATAACTGTTTCAGCTGCTGTTCCACTGCACATCAGAAGCCATCGGCTCATTGCCTGTTCAGCTGCCTTCGAAGAAAAGGGCACTGTACCTTTTCCAGATTGCAAAGGCCACTTCAGGGATGGTGCCATATTGTCCTGGCCTCAGAAGATGCCTTTTGATAAAGCCATAACCACACTTGTTTTGGCAAGAATCCATAGTCCTTTGTTTCATGTCCTGTCTGTCCTGTTTGTCAGCAGTTGATTTGAGGATACTTTGTTGTCCAGTGGCTAACTTTTGCCACAATGAAAGTTAACTCCATATGCAGTTTCTTCAGTGCCCTTTCTCTGAAGTAGATTGGTACTGCCAGAAGCCGACATGTCTCATAGTCATAACAAAAAGAAAAATTTTCTAAGTTATTAAAACATTTTAAATGCCATATTCTGTAGATCTCTGAAGGGTTTGAAGATGACCTGTCTATCTAAAATATATCTGCTCAATCTTGAAAACATATCTAATATGACCACAAGTTCTATTGTAATGTCTAACTACTAACTTTCATTTCTTTTTATCCTAATAGTTGGTAATAATAACATTCAAGGATCAGCAAATTGCATTACATTGTTAAATGAACGGTATAAGTATAATATCTTGAACGAGATTAAAAATGTATGTATAGCATTTTCTAACAATATCAATCTCATTATATCTAATTTGTATACAATATAAAACAATACAATCCAATGTAAAGTATTTAAAACTAGTAATTGTCTTTTTCTTCTTTTTTTTTTTTAAACAAGAACCTTAAATCTAATCTCCTTTGCTTAGCCCTTTTCCTAACCCTTAACAACAACTTGTATCCAACCCCCCTAAACAATGAAAATTATCCCAGACCCAAGACCCATTAAAAGACCAAAAAACCACCTGCCCCACACCACCTCTTTGGGAATGTGGGTGTTGTATTCTTAAAATTGCTTCTTGCTGGGTATGGGCGAAGGTATCTTTATTCTGAAAAGAAAAATTTTAGGTTAATTGTCAAATTCTAGGAAAGGTTACTATATCTTTCATTGTCCAGTTTGAGCATAATGCCAAAGTTCAGAGTTTATCTCAAGTCCTTATTCAAGGAGTCTTTGAAACTGGATCATCTCAGCTAACCCTCTCAAAATTGCTCTGAGCACTTTGTAGTCCAAAGCTGATCTGTAGATGATGTTTGTCAGCTTAATGATATTATTATTGTCTATGTGGAATTATTGTTGTTGTGGGGCCCCATCTTCTTCCTGGAGACTTCAGTTGATGTTAGGCCTGGCCGTGATTTCCTCCAGAAAGCTGATAAGAGACTCGAACACAAAGAATTGAAGCCTTTTTTCTAGAATTAGTTAGTACTCTATATGACCATTAATAACTTAACAAAGTTTAAAATGTATATATATATATAAATCTTGTAAATTTTGATATAAAATTCATACTTTAAGAAAAGTTTAAAGAATCAGAATAGAATCAAAGAATCAAAGAATTGAGATTAGTAATAGAATAGCCCCTTAATTAATTTGGTTTTTCTCCTGTCCCATATCAGAAGATGGCTCTTTCTTTTGGCATGATACAGGGAGTTTGCATTTTCCTTCTAACAACATGCTTGAGTTTGAAGAAGGAGAGAGCCATTCTCCAACTCCAAACTCAGCTTTAAATTTTAATTGAACTGGGACTACAAGAAGACCAATAGTGTTAAATTTCTTTAGAGAAGAGCAGAAACAAACATTTAGGAAGACTTATAAAATTTTATAGATGATATACCAATAGGCCATTTTACTCTGTTTCCTGGGATAGATGATTTGTCCCTTTTCTTCAGGTGTCTCATTTGTCCAGTGTTCTTCAGATTCCTTAGCCTTCATTCTCCTAAAAGACAAAAACAAACCTTTCCCCAAGACTAATTTTGGGGAGGTTCCCTTTCGGCAAGTTATTATCTGATTAAATGAAAAGGCATGTGTTACTGGTATAAGTTAGTTTAAATTGAATGGTTATGCTGGTTGATGAACTATCACCTTTTCTAATTAAGAGGTCTCTCTTGTTTAAATCGAACCTTTATCAATTTTGATGGTATCCACAGCTTATCTTCTCCTGTAGAAATAAAAGCAAAACCTCATCCCCAGAGTAACACATATCCTGGTTTCCATTCTGAGGTCAGCACATCCTTAAAGTATATAGGCTGATTTAATTCTGTAGTTTTTTCTATTATCCAATGTCTCTCTGCAGTTGTTGTTCTTTTCTCATTGGCATTGAGAAAATTCAAAGTTAATAGAGCATTATGCAGTCTATTTCGGGGGGTTTTTGTTACCCCTTTCTGTTTATTTAGCATTTCCTTTAGAGTTCTGTTTGATCTTTCTATAACTGGTTGGCCTGTAGGATTATGTGGTATTTAATATGCTTTATATTGTAATAAGCAAAATACTGTTTCATTTTAACAGAGACATATGATGGAGTGTTGTCAGTTTTGATTTGTGCAGGTATACCCATGATGGCCATAACTTCTAGCAAATTAGTGATTACAGAATCAGCTTTTTCAGAATTCAAAGCAGTAGCCCATTGAAATCTTGAATAAGTATCAATGGTATGGTGTACATATTTCAATTTTCCAAATTCTGCAAAGTGAAACACATCCATCTGCCAGATTTCATTCCTCTGAGTACCCTTTGGGTTACATCCTGCTGGTAATGGCGTCTGATTGTAAAAGGAACAAGTAGGACATTTCTTTACTGTTTCATTGGCTTGTTGCCAGGTTATGGAAAAATCCTTTTTTAAACCTTTACTATTGACATGTTTTTTTTCTTAATGAAATTCTGAGGCCTCCAGCACATTTCCTATGAATAACTTATCAATCTCATCATTACCTTGTGCTAGAGGGCCTGGCAGACCAGTATGGGATTGGATGTGAGTTATATATAAAGGATGACTCCTTTTCCTGATTGTATCTTGTAACTGAATAAATAGTGAAGTTAATTCTGACTCATCTGGGATAAATTCTGCAGTCTCAATATGTAATACCAGTCTTTCAGCATACTGAGAGTCAGTTACTATGTTGAGAGGTTCTGAAAAATCCATTAATACCAACAGAATAGCATACAATTCCGATTTTTGAACTGAATTATAAGGACTTTGAACCACTTTACTTAAATTTTCTGATTTGTAACCTGCCTTTCCTTGTTTGTTTGCATCTGTATAAAATGTACGAACTCTAGATATGGGTTTTTCCCATACAATTCAAGGCAAGATCCAATCAGCTCTCTTTATAAGATAAATTCTATCGCTTTGGGGATATTTGCTGTTAATTTCTCCCAAAAAATTACTGCAAGCTCTTTGCCAAGGTTCACTTTCTGTCCATAATTTTTCAATGTCCTCTTTAGTTAAAGGTACAACAATTTCTGCTGGGTCTATTCCTGCTAATTGACGAAGTCTCAATTTTCCTTTCCAAATTAAGTCAGAGATTTTTTTCCACGTAAGTTTTTAATAATAATAATCTTTTTTGTTGAGTCTTTATTTTGTTTGGTATTTGTTTAATTGTGATCTCACAAAATGAGTTATGCAGTAGTCCTTCTGTCTCTATTTTCTGAAATGGTTTGAGGATTATTGGCATTCACTCTTCTTTGAATGTCTGGTAGAATTCTGAGCTAAAAGCATCTGGCCCTGGTCTTTGTTTGGTTGGAAGTCTTTTAATGACTGCTTCTATTTCACTAGGAGTTATAGGTCTATTTAAATTGTTTATCTGATCTTGAGTTGACATTGGGAAATTATATATATATATATATATATATATATATATATATATATATATAGAAACAAAGACAGTTATCAATTTTTTTAGGCTTTGCCATTGAGTATAGGTTTTTGAAGGATGTCCTTATGAGTCTCTTGATTTCCTCAGAGTCTGTTGTTATGTCACCCTTTTCATTTCTAATTTTATTAATTTGGATCTTTTCTCTCAGCCTTTTATAAGGGTTTGTCAATATTATTGACTTTTCGAAAGAACTAAGTCTTTGTTTCATTGATTTTTATATAGTGTTGTTGTTTCTATTTTATTGATTTTCCCTGTGAGTTTGATTATTTTTTGTCATCTGTTTCTTTGGAGGGTAATTTCTTTTTGTTCTAGAGCTATTATGTTAGTATGAGCTATCTCCAACTTTTTTTTATGTAGGCGATTATTGCAATGAACTCTCCTTTTAGACCCAGTTTCATAAGTTTGGGTATGTTATGTATCCATTTCATTCTATTCTAGAACATCTTTAATTTCTTTCTTAATTCTGTCTTTACTAATTTTTCATTCAGTAGAGAGATTTGCAGTTTCCATTACTTTTTTAAGCTTGTTTGTTTGTTTCTGTTGTTAATGTTTCTCTTTAATCCATGGTGCTCAGATAATAAGCAGGTGTTATATTGATTTTCCTTTATCTCTTGAGATTTACTTTGGGTCTGAGTATGTGGGCAATTTCACAGAAACTTCAATGAAGTTCTGAAAAGAAAGCATATTCTTTTCTGTTTGAGTGAAATATTCTGTAATTATCTGTTAGGTCCTTTTGGTTTATAACCTCAGTTAACTCCAGCATTTCTCTGTTTAGTTTTTGTCTGGATGACCTGTCTTTTGGCAAGAATAACATTAGAATCACCATTGTCACATTATGAGGTTCACTATGTGATTTAAGTTGCAGTAGTGTTTCTTTTACAAAATGTGGTAGCCCAGTTTTGGGTGCATAGATGTTAAGAATTGAAATGTTCCCTTGTTGGAATTTTTCTTTGATGAGTTTGCAGTATCCTTCACCATCTTTTCTGATTAGTTTTGGTTTGCAGTCTATTTTTTTTCAGATATTAAAATGGTTATATCAGCTGTTTCTTAGGTCCATTTGCTTGAAATATCTGTTCTTAACACTTTATTCTGAGGTGATGTCTATCCTTGATGTTAAGATGTGCTTCTTGGATGAACAGCTTTCTGTGTCTTTATTTTTGGAGTGGACAAGTTTGATCCTGTTGATGCTGAGAGACATCAAAAACTAGTGATTATTGATTCATGTTATTTTGTTTTTTAATATTGTTTGTGTGTGTGTGTGTGTTTACCTTCTTGTTTGTGTGTGTGTTTACCTTCCTTTGACTTTGCTAGTCTTGAAATATATTTTACTCATATTTTCTTGGTTATAGTGAACTTCCTTATCTTAGAGTTTATCTTCTAGAACTTTCTGTAACAATTAATTTGTAGGTAGTTATTGCTTAAATTTAGTTTTATCATGGAACATCTTATTTTCTCCATCTATGATAATTCAAAGTTTTTCTATGTATGTCTGGGATGGCATTTTGGTCTCTTAAAATCTGTAGCACCTTTATGCTTGCCCTTCTGGCTGTTAGAATCTTCATTGAGAAGTCATGTGTAATTCTAATAGGTCTATCTTTATATGTTATTTGGTCTTTTTTCCTGTAATTTTAGATTCTTTCTTTGTTCTGTGTATTTATTGTATTTATTATTATGTGCCCAGGGGACTTTCTATTCTGGTCCATTCTATTTATTTAAATAATTAGTTTATTCCTCTTTAAGGACCTTTATTATTTGCACAAAGGCTATTTTCAGGTCTTTTACTTGTGCTTCAACTATGTTGGAATATACAGGTCCTGCTATGGTAGGATTGCTGGGCTCTAGTGGATACATATTGTCCTGGCTGTTATTTATTGTTTTTATGATGGCACCTAGCCATCTGGGATTGGGAAGCTCGTATTTCTAGGTGCTGATATCTGCTCTTGTCTTTTTATTTGGGTGTTTTTGTTCTTTTGTTTCTGCTTCCTCCTTGTTTCTTAAGAGAGTGTGTTGGCTGTATGTTGCCTGGAAATATTTTGAGGTCTTTGTAGGTATTACCACTAGATGTTACAGGTAAAATATATTTCTGGTTTTTAGTATCTGAAGCTTATGAACTGGGAGGGGCTGAGATTTGTAGAGGGGCTTCAGAAGAGCACAGTGTGTTCTACCAGAATCTTGTTAGTTAATTCTCTGGGAATGGAGGCAAAGAGTGAGGAGAGACCAGAGCAGAAGGTTTGTTTGCTGAAGAGGTGTGGATAAAAAAATGACAGGTTGGACTTGGAGCAATTGAGGGAGAGATGAAGATATGCACTTAGTCTATTTGTTTCCCTGGTCAGAATAGCCTGTAGGATCTCAGGAAGTACTTTATGGAGTTGGAGATTGACCGAAAGTAATGAGTGAAGGCAAGAAATTTTGGAGAGGATGATCTGTGTGCTCCATGGGTGCAGGAGGAGAAGAGAGGCTGCAGTAGAGGTTCTGCTCCTGAGCTGGGGATACAGGTGGGGTACTGAACTTGTAGGAGCAAAGATAGAGGTAAAGATCTGCAGTTAGACTACCTACTTCCCTGACCAGTGGGGCCTACAGGTTCCCAGGAAGATCCTGCTAGAGTTGGGTGGAGGAGGACAATGCAAAGTTGGGGAGCTCTTTTAGGAGGGGAAGATCTGTGGAATTCACTAGAGATGAGGTAAATGGGCCTGCTGTCGGTGTTCTGCTGCAGAGCTGGGAATTGGTCTGGGTGATCAGATTTTCTGAAGGTAATATACTTGTTTTCCTAGCAGGAGTGATATTTGGCTTCCCAAGGTGTGCCTGCTGGAGCCTGGAAGCAATATTAAAGCAATAAGTTGGGGGAGGAAGGTTAGTATCCTAAGATCTGTGTGATTCACTGGAAATGGGTTTAGAGAGAAAAGAGTGGTCTTAACAGGTCTACTGCAAATCTTGGGACCAGACTCTGGAGTTAGATTTGGAAGAACTGAAAGAGAGATGAAGATTTGGTGTTGTCATACACGTTTTCCTGACCAGAGTGGCCTGTGGGTTTCCAGGGAGTGCCTCTGGAATGGAAGGCTAGGGAATAAAATGAGTGGGAAGAGGGAGGTTAAGAGTAGAATATTTGTCAGATTCACTAGGGAATAAGTTTGGTGCAGGGTGCTGCAGGAATTCTGCTGCAAAGATGTGGATAAAGCTAGGAATTTGGACTTGGAGGAGTGGAGTACAGGTGAAGATCTACAATGAGCCTACCTGCTTCCCTGGCCAAAATCTCTTTTTAACACATTTGGGTTTATATTGCCCACATCTTTAGAGATACTCAGCATTGCAAAAACTGCAGAGTGGGCTTAATTTATTGAAAGACTTATCTTCATTTCTTTCTTATTCACCCCCACCCCTCTGGCTGTCCTGGAACCTAAGAAAACATTCTTTTATCTACTTGCCATGTATAATAGACATATGCATTTATGCCTATTTTAACATAGAGATCTAAATACTAACTTAATTAGTTGAGTGTCAGAAATAACAACACCAGTTAGAGAACTATAGATTCCTGTTTATATTAAGAATTTTACTTGAGGTAAACAAGTGTAGTTGCAACAAGTAAAGTGCCAAGTGAGGAATAATCCCCAGCACAAACTTCAATTTGGAAAGGATTAAATCATTGTCTTCAATTTGTTTTATTATTTTTATTTTAACTACATATGACTAAGCTCTCACAATTATAGGCATTATACACAGCTTGGAAAAGAATATTAGCTTCTCTGTTGTTCTAACTTGAGGCTTTCCTTCAGAAATTATACATAAGCTACATGTTGATCTTTAAATATTCAATGAGAATTAAATAATGCTTTCATAATATATTTTATCTCTATATATTTACAATATTTAATTCAATACTTAAATAATATAACAATTTAGTTATTTTTTATTAAATACTATTTGCAACCAGTTTGTACTATATTTGCAGTTTTTCAGTTGATATCTTGCACATTTCAAATGCCCAGTAGCATTCATGTGTAGCTTGTAGACAATGAAATTGTATCTAAATTCATAAAAAAATTTATGCCTACTCTCTGGAATAGTGGTACTCATATAATTTTATGTTGAGATCTTAAAAATTGCAAATGAATAGGATGGATTTTTGCAATCCTTCTTGCTATGCTTATGAAAGCAAAAGTGTCATATAGATGTAAGTCAAAATATCAGCTTCAGTTAAAAGGAAAAATGCTGAATTTAATAATAGGGCTTAGGTTTATGTCTATATTACAAATCATAGTTTTGTTTTGTTTTGTTTTTTCCTGTAATTTGGAGATTTCTTGTTTTTGTGGGGATGTCTACAAAAAACTGAACTTATACTTGCTTATGTTTCTGTCAGAGTAACATATAGGGGAACTGAGTGGTTTCAAGGGCAAAATTTAAGCAAGTCCTTTTTTTTGGTTTTTTGAGACGGGGGTTTCTCCGCCTTTTTAAAAAATCTTTTTTCCTCAAGTTGGTAAGATTCTTGATATAAACAGGAATCTATAGTTCTCTAACTGGTGTTGTTATTTCTGACACTTGACTAATTAAATTAGCATTTAGATCTCTATGTTAAAATAGGCATAAATGCATATGTCTATTATACATGGCAAGTAGATAAAAGAATGCTTTCTTAGGTTTCAGGGCAGCCAGAGGGGTGGGGGTGAATAAGAAAGAAATGAAGATAAATATTTCAATGATTATACAGATGTATATGTTTCCCTTAGCTCCACAAATAAAATCTCTCATAATTTGTATTTAAATCTTTGTCATGTATTTTTTTTCTAAGAGACTGCTGTATAATTTTCTTCAATAAAATTAGACTATTTCCTTTGATCAATTTTTGTTTAGTTTGACATCTGTATTATAAGAGACATAGTAAAAGGATTTTTAATTGGAATTATGGGGAAAGTCTATTGGTGAAACATCATATCATGGCATTTAAACAAACAATTACATTCAGTCTTTCTTCCCCAATTTTCCAGGTGGGTTTGTTACCAATTACCCAGAGGATACTGTCAGAATCTTGTTTATTACAGTTCAGTGAAAAATGGCTGAAATTTTAAGCTCCAAGGCATGGAAGTGGTAGTGTCTAAGCCTGTTTATATTTATAATCTATGCTAAATATTGATTGACCAACTAGATTGACTTTCCAAAGTTGTCTTTCATTTTTTTCCTAGATGTTATTTTAAGTATTGAAAACACCCAACCAAATATAGGTTGTTCTTTTATATACTTTTCTGAAAAATTGTAATGAATGTTTAGATATTATCAGTGGTAAATATGAAGTGGAAGAAAAACATACCTTTTTAAAAAATCTTTTTTCCTAGACTTGGTAAGATTTCTTCTTCTTCATCTTCATCTTCATCTGTGTCTGCATCTGCTTCTCCTTCTCCTTCGTCTTGTCTAATGTCAAGGAAGAAAACAGGTCCTGTATTTCAGACATACAATGCCACATAACTATTCTGAAGCATTATAGATACTTCAGGATTAGGAAATTATATTTTTAAATAATTAAAATTTCAGAATTTATTACCATCTCTCTCTGTCTGTCTCTGTCTCTCTGTCTCTGTCTCTGTCTCTGTCTCTCTCTCTATCTCTCTCTCTCTCTCTCTCTCTCTCTCTCACACACACACACACACACACACACACACACACACACACACACACACAACTTCTCTGATGAGTTTTAGAGATGCACTAATATTTTGGCTTAAAGATAAATGTTTAGGTGACAGTTAAATACTATGTTCATTTACCAAAGGACTAGCAGTAGGTTTTCTCACAGGGCTTATGACCTACCCAGTTCTTGGTCCAGTTTATAGTATCTGACAGGAGTTTTATTGTGTGGAGGAAACTTTAAATCCAATCAGGAAACATTTGAATACTCTCAAAACACCAGTGCTACTATTGTACCAGTGAGTATGAGTATTTTTTTTTTTACCATGCCAATCATTATTGTTTTTGTAGCTGTCAAGATTCACAACTTGGTAAAACTCTTGATTACTTTTCTTTCCAAAACGCATACAAGCATGCATTGCATCTTTTGGCACTGTGAAAATCAGCTATTAAGGATGAGACTAGCTCAGTAGCAATTTGATTTCTTCAAATATATGTTGTCTTCAGCAATTGGTTATTAACATCAAATTATAGAGGGTAAACAAGAACAATAGCCTGTACCATTTTAAGGATCTATGGGATCCAATTGATTGGCAACTCAAAAGATGACCTGCATCTGACAAAGGCTTTTTGTTTCATAGCCTATTTTTTATGGGGGAAATATTATCCTCATAATCCCTATATAGTAAAAAATCATTTAAACTCTTTATATATATATTCCTGTTTTAGGGAGTTACTTCAATAGTAAGTTCTCAGGTGGACTTTTCAAAGATCTTACTGTTAGTTATCCCTTACCTTAACCCCTACTCTACCTTGCCCTCCAATCCCCAACAAAAGAGAACATTTCCTGGCCCATTACTCCATTTTCCTCTTCATAACGCCTGTGTTCTAATATCACATATTTTTTTAAAAAAAAAATTCCCCATAGTCCCTTTCTAGTTTTCTGACCTCTACAGATTCTCCAATGCAACCCTCATCAAATAAGATTGTTTTCACAGTAGATGGTGACTAATACAGATACTCACAAGTCTGAAAGTGCCAAAAATAAGAAACTGTATAGTGCTCAACCATAATGGAACAGCTGTATTATAACTTGTAGATTAATTTCTAAATGGTCTTATTAAATAAAAAAAAAACCATGGAGCAAAGTATAGAGGTGAAAGCCTTAGAGATCAGGGAAATAGGGAAAGCCACCAGCCAAACTTACCTCACCAACTCTGCAGCTTCCAATGCGCGTGACTTCCTGTCTACTCAAGCTTTATATGCCTTGCTTGTCTACCCTCTCATTGGTTCTCTTAACCCAGCTACCTCACTTCCTCTTCCTACAAGCTCTGTCACTTTCTGTCTGTCTGTATAAACCTCCAGGTCTCTATGGTTAGTACTGGGATTAAAGGCGTGTGTCGCCACACTTGGCTCTGTTCCCTAGTGTGGCCTTGAACACACAGATGTTGAGGGATTAAGGGCGTGTGCTACCACTGCCTGACTTCTATGCTTATTTAAAATGGCTTGCTATTTCCTCTGATCTCCAGGAAAACTTTATTAAAGCACAGATAAAATATCACCATATTTCAGGACAAAAAGAAAATATCACCACAATAACTCCTCTCACTAAAATTCAGGGATCATAACAAGTGGAGGCAAAAAGATGGTAATAATGAAAGGCAGCTGAGACTGCTGGTAAACTATGTTATCCAGATATAAAAGGGGCATTGCATGAATGGACTCACAGAGCTTGCGAGTACAATAACAGTAATGGCTGGCCTGACCAAATATGTGACAGGAGACCTGTGGAAAATCAATCCAGTCAAAAGTCTAGCACAAATAGGGGAGACACTCATAAATTCATAACCCTACTTAAGGAGCGGTTGGCAATTAATGGCTGTAGGTGAGAGAGTCAGATGTCTTCCCCTACAGGCTGCCCTTGTACCAGTAGATGGCCCTACACCCATGCACATAATTGTATCACTAATTTGACTCAGTGGGTTTTAAAATGAAAAGGTATATGAAAACAAAAATCAAAAATAAATAAAATTTAAAGTTTAAAATGTATAAATGAAGCTAAGAGGGAAAAGTGGTGGGAGTATGAAAAGAATTAAAAGGGATGGCAGATATAATCAAAACACATTATTCGTACATGAAATTCTCAAACAATAGATTTTTTTAGAAAGAATCTGAGGTTGTAATTTTAGGTCCCTGCAGACCAAAATTCTGCACTCAGAGAGAAAGCTGATCTCAGAGACTATAGGAAGGCTTTTAAAAACAGTGTATAACGCCACAGTTTTTGTGTGGCATGAGCATATTAAGATCCATGATTATGCCTTTCATTATTTGACACCATTACATTATACCTGTGTTTTCCATCTTCTACTATCATTAAATACCACACACTGATTGAAGATCATTTTTTATCTTCTCCCTCAAATCTAGGTAAAATACAAGTTGATTACATGGCTAAGTCTGAAATAAAGGACAATGAGCTCTATAAAGTAAAAGGAACACTGAGTTCTATAAAATAAAAAGAACAGAGTTAGAAAAGAGAGACTCAGAGGTCCCAGTCAAAGAGATGACAGGGGGCCAGTCTCTTCTTTCCACTTAATCTTGATTTGCACTACTGAACATTGCAGTGATCTTGTATTTTTAGAGATAGAAATCAATGTGAAACTACTGAAATATTTGGATAGTATTTTTAAGGATAGCAAATTATTTTAACATGGTTGTCTTTTGCATCCCTACTATGAGATAAACACTTAAAAGGCAATTTTTATATCAATAGGAGATATCCATTCTCAACTCCAAGGAGCTCAAATAATATCAGCAGTACTTTACTAGATGTATAAACTAAATGTTAGGGAGAGCATTTCTTTTGCATATGAAGAAACAACTTCAGTAAGTTAATGAGTTTCCCAAACCACTTCTGTTGATTAGTAAGAACAAGAAAATATTGGTAACTATAGTATGATAAACCTACTGCTATCCAGAGCAAAGATTTGTTAAAAAAAAATTGCAGGCAGCATCTTTTAGATAATCCTTCACAAACTCATCTAAACAGCCGATTAACTTGATGAAAATGATTCCATTGCCATCTGTCCTTTAGAGTGACTTAAAAATAATACATCTGACAAATTCAGTGTCACCTTACTGAGACTCTGGAATCCGTGGCTGATATGTAAAATTAAATTAATTATAAAATAAAATATTTATAAAAAAAGAATTTACAAAATGAAAAAAAATCAATGACAAGTTATCTTAGGATTTTATTGCTGTGAGAGACACCATGACCACCACAACTCTTACAAAGAAAAACATTTAATTAAGGTGGCTTACAATTTCAGAGGTTTAATCCATTATCATCATGGCAGAACATAGCAGCATGAAGGCAGACATGGTCCTGGAGAAGGAGCTGAGAGTTCTAACCTTGATCTAAAGGCAACAGGAAGTGAACTGTGACACTGGGTGGAGCTTGATAAGAGGAGATCTCAAAGCCTACTCCCCAGTGACACATTGCCTCCAACAAGGCCAGACCTACTCCAACAAAGCCACATCTGCTAATAGTGCCACTTCCTATGAGCTTATGGGTCAATTACATTCAAACTACCTCATCTACTCCCTGGCCCTGGTCCCATAAACCTGTAACAATATCATAATATGAAATGCATTTAGTCCACCTTCAAAAGTCCCCTAGTCATTAACAGTCACAAACTTATTTAAAAGTCTAAAGTTAAAAGTCTCTGCTGAGGTTCATGCAATCTCAAAAGCAGATCACATACTTCCAACATATAATGGCACAGGATATATATTACTGTTCCAAAATATAGGGAAGGGACCATTGCAAGAAAACAATGGACCAAAGCAAGACTGAAAACCAGCTAGGCAAATTCCAAATTCTGCATCTCTATGTCTGATGTCAAAATGCTCTTCAACTTCTTTCAGCTTTGTTAACTGCAATATGTTTCTCTCTCTTACGCTGGTTTTTCTCCATGTTAGCAGCTTTCATTAACAGGTATACCACAACTCTGGCATCTCCAATATCTTGGTGTCTCCCAGGCATTCCAGGCTTCAACTTCACAGCTTCACACAATGGCCTCTCTAAGAGGGATACCCCTGACACATGCCTGGCCTCAGTGGCTTTCTTTAGTCACTCCTTGACTCTGAAGCCAGAACCATGCGGCTGAAGCTGCAAAATTCTGCTATTTGCTGGAGCTTGGACATGGCTCAACTTGTTCAATGATGTCTTTCCCAGCTTTCTGTTTTCCATGGTTTCCTTCACTGCTTGCCTGTCCTAGAAATTGCTCTTTAGACCAGGCTGGTCTCAGACTCAGAGACAGTCCTGGAATTAAAGGCATGCACCATCACACCTACCTCTAAGCTTTTCTTTAATTCCTTTTAACAAGCTAGAAATTTAGCTGGGTGGGATTTTTCCCAAAGGTCACCACTCCCTTTATTACATTCCTTTTTTCTTTTTCTTTTTTTTTTTGACATTTGACAATCTTTATTCTTTTTTTTTTTATTTTTCTTTATTAAGCAATTTTCTACTCACTTCACATACCACCCACAGATCCCATCTCCTCCCTCCTCCCACCCCCCAGCCCTCTCTCCCAAGCCACCCCCCATCCCCACATCCCCCAAATCAAGGTCCCCCATGGGGAGTCAGCAGAGCCCGGCACACTGAGCCTAGGCAGGTCCAAGCCCCTTCCCACTGCACCAAGGCTGTGCAAGGCATTGCACCACAGGCACCGGATTCCCAAAAGCCTGCTCATGCACCAGGGACGGATCCTGATCCTCCTGCCTGGGTGCCCCCCAAACAGTTCGAGCCAAACAAGTGGTCCAGAGGGTGCCTGGACTGGTATACTCTGGTAACTGGTCTAGCGAATAACCTAACTGTCATCATAGAGCCATTGTCCAGTGACTGATGGAGGCAGATGTAGAGATCCATGGCCAGGTGCCAGGCTGAGCTCCAGGAATCCAATCAATGAGAGAGAGGAGGGATTCTGCAGGTGGGGGATGTTGGGATCATGATGGGAAGATGTGCAGAGATGATGGGCCACACTAGTAGAAGCCCATGAACTGTGGACTGGTGGCTGTGGAGCCTCCATGGGACTGGACTGGGCCCTCTGGATATGAAAGACGGTTGTTTATTACGTTTCTTAATCTGTTTAACACCTTGTACACAGGACTCAGCACCATTCCACTTCTTGGTGCTTCTTTTCTCTTCAAATTGTACATCTTGTGTTTGTACTTTTTCAATTGCTTCTTTTCATTATAAATCTTCATTAGAGTTGACACTAAGATTCACATGACACAGTCAACACTAGGCTCTTTTTTCACAAGAGAAAAAAGCAACCAGATTCTTCACCAAAGTAACACAAAAACTGTCTCTAGGCAGCGTATCAACATTCTTCTCCTCTGAAATTTCTTGAGCCAGGCCCCCACAGTTCATCAAATCACAATCAGCATCACTGTCTTCCATGTTCCTAAGGGTATGGCTCATTTAGCATTGATATGACTGAAAAGCATTTTGATATAACTAGGCACACAAAATGTCTACACTAATAATCAATTTCAGAGTTGTTGCTAAAGCTGAGAGAAGGCAAGTAGAGAGAAGACAGATGAAGTGAGGATGGGAGAGTATTAAGAAAAACAGTATCCTAAATGTTTAATGGTCACATCCGGCTGCTTTTTTTTTTTTTAATGGTCTCAGATATAGGAAAAAAATGAATTTTGACACATAATAGAAAGACATTATAAAGATGTTCATTATGCTGTTTCAGAATATTATATAATTATTAGTGTCTTACATGCAAAAATAGAGTGCATAACTGTTTCTACTGTGATCTAGCTATTGAAGAACCATCCACAAGAAATCTATTTACAAGGAACAAACATGAAAGATAAGCTAACTAAATTCAGTAATTTTTACATTTTTCTCCTGCTTTCTAATTCTTTTCATGCTGTCCCTGGCTATATAACAGTGGGATGAAACCCTTCAAGCAGAACTTAATGGAATGTAAGTACATTGGATTAAACATTCAAAGTGGTTGCAGATAATGCATGTTACATCTTTATATTCATTTGGGGACAAATTGCTGAAATGACATTAACCCATTTTAGCAAGGATGACTGTATTCTAATTCTTACCAATGTATGACTCCAGACATATTCGTAGTGTCACTTTCAAATTCAGTTTGTTTTTTCTTAATGCTTCTCTACACGCAAATTTACAGACACATGAAATGAGACCTGCACAGCCAGTAGGAGACAACTAAAACTAAATATACACATTATCATTCCCATTACAGGCTACAATATATAGCTGATGGTTTGTAGAAAGCTTTCACAAATGCTGAGTAGACTAAAGTAAGATATTTTTCGTTACTCATATTAATTTTTTTTGTGTGGGGCAGAATCTCAACACAAATGAAATTTCAATTACCAGTAGTTTAAAACCAACAAACACCTTTCATCAGAGGTGTCTAAATATTCTCTTCAGAAAGTCTCATGGGCTATTTGTCCTGACTGAGCTTATTCTATAGACATGAAAGACTATAAGAACCAAGAAAGCTATTGAAAAATCTGTTTTTCACTGCATTAGCTTCAAACTCTAAAGTCTTCATGCCTGGTGTATTTCTTTCACATCATATGCCCAGCCTATGAGAGAGTTCCATAATTCTCATAGTTATTTTCTTTTCTTTTCTATTCTCTTCAGAAAGTCTCATGGCTTTGTTGTCTTTTTTCCATAGCACTATTATCTCCTAATAGTAAGTGATTTACTTATATTTAGTCACCTGTTGTTTCCCTTTCATTGCTATATTAAAGAAAAAAAAATTATGTATTATCTAAAGTATTTGAAGATTCTAGATAAACAGTGACCTTTTATTAAAGTTCTGTTAATGTTGTCAAAGAAAGAATTTAGTATTTATGCTAAGCTGTGCATTTACAGCTTAGCATAAATACTAAATATTAAGTAAGTCAAAAGAGAACTCACAGAAACCATGATGCTGGTGTAGACACAAGGAATGAGTGATTAAAAGAAAAATGAAATAGATAGCCCAAATTATACCCAAGTGTAGCTGGAGTTTTCTCCAGTCCTGCCTGGTCCACAGTCAGGACAAATCTCTCTCACCCGCCAGTGCCACAGCCACTTTGGCCCAACCGAGTAAACACATAGAAACTTATATTGTTTAAACTGATGGCCTAATGGCTCAGGCTTCTAGCTATCCAGTTCTTACATCTTAAATTAATCCATTTCTATAAATCTATACCTTGCCATGTGGCTCGTGGCTTCCCGGCATCTTCACATGCTGCTTGTCATGGCGGCGGCTGGCAGTGTCTCCTCCCAACTTCCTGTTCTCTCAATTCTCCTCTCTTTTAGTCCCGCCTATACTTCCTGCCTGGCCACTGGCCAATCAGTGTTTTATTTATTGACCAATCAGATCATTTGACATACAGACCATCCCACAGCACCCAAGCATCTAGTTTAGATTTGTGTTCCTAACTCTTAGCACGATATAAGCATCTAAGCATAACACTACACTCTATTCTACATGTTACCCATGTAATATATACTAGCCATTGGATTTTGAACAAGGTTAGTGGATAAAAATCAACTCTGCTTCCCTCATCATTTAAAGTAACTGTCTCACAAAAATATTGTGCAAATAAAGTGAACTGTTGTTAGTTACATTGTTTGTGTATTAATAAATTGTGGACCCTTTTGCTACTTACACCTACCTATATAACTGTTGAGTATAATGTAGTAGTTTGTGTAATAAATTAACTCTGAATGATACTATAAATCTGGAGCTGGTGAGATGGCTCAGTGGGGAAAAGCTTCTGCTGCTAAGCCTAATAAGCCCAGTTCAGCCTGTGAAATCCTTGTGGTGTAAGAAGAGGCTGAGTTCTTCTAGTTATCCTCTAATACCATATATGCACTGTGGTGTATATGTACACATGAATAATAAATTGATAAAATATAATAAAAATAATTTAAACTTTAAAGGAATTGTAGAACTGTTTCCACTTTCTAAATCTAAACCTTTCTCATGAGCAAATCTAACCTCCCTCCAATTCTCAAATGTAAAATCAGATCTAACCTCCCCTCCCTGTAGTTCCTAAATCTATATTTAAAGTTTTAGCAAATCTTACCTCTCCAAATGATTCCAAATAATATTCTGAAACACGAAGACAATTCATGTAAACAAAAGTTGAAACCAGCTTGTATTTGACCAATTATCTAATCAGCAATTTTTCAAGGATGGGCAACTAGTTTTGAATAACGGCTTCTAGGTAGCTGAATTTCCTATGTAAGAAAAGTCTGTGGTTAAAGATAAGGACCCAGTGAGGTTGGGGTGGGGGGAAGGAGAAGAGGAGGGAGAGGAAATGGGTTGGTATGTAAAAGGAAAGAACAAAAATTTTTAATAAAAAATTATATTAAAAACTAAAAAAAGGTAAGGACCCAAGGCAAGCTAATCCTAATTACAGTCCTATGCAGGGGACTTCCACTTTAATACTAGGTGAACAATATAAGTTGTATTACTGGTGTCTGCTTGCAATATGAGACATTATCTATAAACATTTTAAATGCAACAACATCACACAATAGCTTTTCTTGGTAGAATGTACACATAATAACCTCAACAGAACTTCAGAGGAGAAAAGTCTATATAAAGTATTTTGATCTTCCAAGACTCATGAAGTGCATTTCTGTGCTCAAATAATATGTAATTATGGTCAACATGAAAGATATTTAAACTCTTACAACTGGGGGACATCAGTGTCTAATATTGTGGTAATTAAGCATGTGATTATTGCAAGTCCAGATCTCCAGTTAGTCAGCAAACTCACCAAGTACGTTGATTTTCTGGTCATAGACATACTTTTCTTATCTGGCATCAAACACATTGACATTCTCTATTACAAGTTTAAATGCATTGAGGATAAATTACAATTTGTTAGGCTGTCTTGAAGAAAAAAATACTAATCTACTGAAAATATCCCAAGGAAGAGGACAGAGCCAGACAGTACCAAGCAGAACTGACATTCACTGGGTGTGGCAGGTACTGTGCTGAGAACTTGCAGTGTTGCTAGACGCTTACTTTTTTAGTTTCACTGAAGACTGGAATGTGAACTTCAGTGCTGATGATACTGCTCTAATAATGAGGATTAACAACTTCCTCATACCAAATGTTTAATTATGCTTTTATAGGGGGAGAAGTTTACTCAATGTAAACTGACTCTAGGACCGTAAAAGTCATAACATGAATCTGACTTTAGCACATTATGTTTTGGTTCAAGCATTGCCAGGATTCTAGTACAGTTTGTCTCTGACAATCTTTTTTTTAATTATAGCTTGCCTACATTAAAATCAACCAAGAAATTATCCAACTCCAAATCTAGTGATTTAAGTAGAAGTCAGGGAAAATTACACAATAACAAAGGGACAAGAAGGCCTTTGTCCTTTCCCAGGTGTGCTTCCATCTGGGCTGAGTCTCAACCCAGCTATGTTTCTCTCCAAGCCCTCAGCTGTACGTTATTCCAGTATCTTATACCATCTTTCTTTTCTTTCTTTCTTTGTTTTTTCTTCACTTCAATTTGCTGGCTTTGCTTCTTTCCAGATTTCAATTTTCAAGTCAGAGATTTGATCTCTAGGCTGGAAATCAAAGTCTAATTCTCATAAAACCCTTGCTGGGAAGCTGTGCAGTTTATCCCCAAATAATACACCAAACATCAGCTTCTCTGCCGTAGAGAGGGACTTCTCCATAACCAGCAAAGCACACAAAATTTCTGCGCATCTTCACTGTGTCAGATCTTAGAAAATAATCATTTCAAGTTTGTAATCTCAAAATTAATATTCTGCAATCCTAGTCCTTATTCTATGGCATGATGAAAAAAGAACATTGACAACACTGAACTAGAATTTCTTCTTGTAATGGACATTAAGAAATCAGTCCTAAAATGGCTGATCCTAGGTGTTTGTTTATATCCCATTCATTCTTTATTTTGAATTCATTTAATCATTCAGATACTTGGTCAACAAAAATACAATTTATATATTGAATGACAAATATGGCTCATGTTCCTTCATTATTAGCACTCCTCTGGTCTTACTCCCAAAGTATTAATTTCATTTGTATGGTTTTTATTCATGTAATATCATGTATTAACACACTTGATAAATATACCAGAGACATATATTTTATATAAACTCTTATATTCATAGTACTTGATAAGATGGGCAAGACAGTTCCTTTATTTCAACTTGAATAAGAAACATCCATGAGTCATCAAGATGATGCTGTAAGTCAGAGAGATTGATTTATTTTACTCTATCCTAGTTTTCCTGGGAGATAGCTGGAAATCTGTTGCTGTCTAAAGTGAGGAAAAACACTAAGCCAGTGACTCTAAGACAATAACAGGATGTAAGGAAGAAAATTTAAGATACTACTTATAAGTCAAAGAACTAAAAGACAAAAATTAGACATTATTTTCTAACCTTTGAAGACTATGCATTTTGTAAATCGTCCTGAGACAGGATAATAGTTAACAGTTAACACTACATATATTGCCTGAGATAAGACAGATCATAAAATATTTATAATTTTAAGCAAAAAAAAAGATTGTAAAATTTTGTACAATATTTTTACTGCTTTGTTTTAGACTAGACATGTTACTTTTACTCACATTTTATTTAATTGGTGGCTTTCTATATTAGTTTTGGAAAAAATGTTACTCTTGTACCCAGTGAAGAACTGTCAAAGCTGACAAACAGATAGATAGGTTAATTCTTTGAATTGGAATTCAGATAAATAGCAACAATTCACATATAAATAAATAAGCTAGTTATTACTTAAATTTAAATTTAATTGGGACCTTTATGTCATCTACTGTCTACATATGAAAATCATGAAGTCATGGTTGCTTCAATTCTCTAATCATAAATTCCTATCTAGAAAAATTCTTTAAGCCACATTCCTAGCATATAACCATGGCTTAGAGTTTTGAAGAAGATTATTCACTGTTTTTGTTTTAAACTTCTGTTACTCTTTTTTGAAAAAAAATCTGTAGATAAAGTGTGGCTTATGTACTAGTATTATAGCTACTTGCAAGACGGTAGAGCAAATTTAGCCTGTTCAAGTGTGTCCTGAGTATCTATAGGTAAGAACTATTGATTGCTGTTGAAGGGCAGAATTTGACTCAGAGAAATAGCACAACTTATGCCTGAGGCTATATTCCATGAACAGAGCAAAGTTTAGGATGGATGAGCTACTTTAAACATGGCCCAGAATAGGAGCAGCAGTCCAGGGAATCACACTTTTAGAAACCAGCTTAAAATGGTGTCCTAAGGAGATGTCCATAAATGTGAATTTTTTTATAATTGATTTATGCACATAGGAAGAAAGGCCTGGGGGATGGAGGTGAAAGGAAAGGTCATGTATTCACAAAAGTATATTTTGAGATTACCACCATAGCTTAGGGGGAGGATGCATCCCTGAACTTTAAAAATTAGATGAGAGACAAAATGAACATGAAATAGTACTGTATGTAGAACTGAGGTGCTTTGTAAAATACAATTAGTTAAGTATCCTAGCTATAAAGGGTTAATTGTTATCCGTTACTATTCACTTTCACTAATTCTTTTTTTATTAAGAAATTTTTTTATCCATTTTATATACCAATGACAGATCCTCCTCTCTTCCCTCCTCCCATATCCCCCAGCCTTTTTACCCAAACTCATCCATTCCCTTCTCCCAAAAGGTAAGGCCTCCCATGGGGGGTGAGCAGAGCCTGTTGCATTTAGTTGAGGCAGGTCCAGGTTCCTCCCCCTGCATCAAGGCTGTGCAAGATGTCCCACCATAGGTAATGGGCTCCAAAAAGCCTGCTCATGCACCAGGGATGGATCCTGATCCCACTGCCAGGGGGTCCATTAGGCAGATCAACCTACACAACTGCCTTGCTTATGCAGAGGACCTAGTCCAGTCCCATGCAGGCTACGCAGCTGTTGGTCTAAATTTCATGAGTTCCTGCTAGCTTGGTTTGGTTGTCTGTGTAGGTTTCCCCATCATAATGTTGATGAGCTTTACTCATAGAACCCCTCTCCCTCTCTTCAACTGAACTCTTGGAGCTCAGCCTGGTGCGCGGCTGTGGATCTTTGCATCTGCTTCCATAAGTTACTGGAGGAAGGCTCTATGATGATACTTAGGGTATTAACCAATATGATTACTGGGGCAAGCTCAGGTAATGTGGTGTTATTTTATTTGTGTTCTAACAAATAAAACTTATCTGGGGATCAGATGACAGAGCCATCCACTAGATTAGACATAGAGGCCAGACAGTGGTGGCACACACCCTTAATCCTATCACTTGAGAGGCAGAGATCTGTTTGGAGCTCTGTGAGTTCAAGACTATGCTGGAAACAGAGCCAGGCATCGTGGCACACACCTTTAAACCCAACATTCAAGATCTCATGTCTTTTCTTGGGAAGGACACATTTGTTTAATCCCAGGAAGTGATGGCAGGAAGCAGAAAGGTATATAAGGCATGAGGATCAGGAACTAGAGGCTTTTAATGGCAGTTCTACTTATACCCTCAAGGGTGAAGACTCTGAGGCTTTCAGTCTGAGGATTCCTGGAAACAGGATCAGCTGAGGAGTTGGCAAGGTAAGGTTGGCTGTGGCTTGTTCTGTTTCTCTAATATTTCAGCTTTCACCCAAATATCTGGATCTGGGTTTTCTATTAATAAGACTGTTTAGAAATTTGAGTTACACAGGCATCCTCTCCACCATTGCTAGTAGTCCAAGCTGGGGATTCATTGTGGATTCCTGGGAACTTCCCTAGCACCAGGTTCCTCCCTGTCCCCGTGATGACTCCTTCTATCAAGGTACTTTTTTTAATCAATATCCCACTTCAGCCCTCCCCTAGCTTGACTATCCTGTTCCCTTATGTCCTCATCCCCCATTCTCTACCCTCTATTGTCTCCCTCATGCCCAGTTTACTCATGGAGATTGCATCAATTTCCCCTTCCCCGGGTGATCTATGCATCCTTCTTAGGTTTCTCCTTGTTAGCTAGCTTTTCTGGAGGTGTGGGTTGTCTAGTTATCCTTTGCTTTACATCTAGTATCTAATTATGAGTGAGTACATGCCATGTTTGTCTTTCTGAGTGTAGGTTACCTCACTCAGGATGATATTTTCTAGTTCCATCCATTTGCCTGCAAACTTCATGGTATCATTGTTTTTTTCACTGCTAAGTAGTACTCCATTGTGTATATGTACCACTTTTTCTTTATCTGTTCTTTGAGGGACATTTAGGTTGCTTCCAGGTTCTTGCTATTATGAATAATGCTGCTATGAACACAGCTGAGCAAATGTCCTTTTGGTATGCTTGAGCATTAATTGGGTATATGCCTAAGAGTGGTTTTACTGGATCTTGAGGTAGATTAATTCCCAATTTCCTGAGAAATCTCCATACTGATTTCCAAAGTGGCTGTTTAAGTTTGCACTCCCACCAACAGTAGGAGTGTTCCCCTTGTTCCACATCCTCTCCCACATAAGCTCTCTCAGTGTTTTTGATCTTAGTCATTCTGATGGTATCTCAGAGTCATTTTGATTTGCATTTCCTGAATGACTAGGGATGTTGAGGAATTCCTTAAATATCTTTTGGCCATTTAAGATTCTTCCATTGAGAATTCTTTGTTTAGCTCTGTAGCCCATTTTTTAGTTGGACTGTTGGTTATTTTGATGTCTAGTTTCTTAAGTTCTTCATATATTTTGGAGATCAGCCCTCTGTCAGATGTAGAGTTGGTGACAAAATTTTCCTGTACTGTAGACTGTCATTCTATTTTGTTTATCATGTCCTTTGCCTTACAGAAGTGTCTCAGTTTCAGGAGGTCTCATTTATTAATTGTTTCTCTCAGTTCTGTGCTACTGGTGTTATATTTAGTAAGTGATCTCCAGTGCCAATATGTTCAAGACTACTTTCTACTTTCTCTTCTGTCAGGCTCAGCGTA
>CABHPR010127850.1:0-17526 GCA_902168415.1 Peromyscus melanophrys
TGTAAATGCACTATCATAATTAAAAGAATAGCATTGCAGTCTCCTAGTGCTTTATGATTCATAAAATCCATTTGCCCATGCATAAAGGTTCTATCTCATTTCACATTTTATTTTTTATAGCATTTCTTGAACACATGCACACCAAACCAAATTAATTATTTTCACTCACTCAAATATTGGTCAATAATGAGTTTGGTCTATGATTTGGAGATAATTCCCATAGTGTGGAAATCTTATTGTTAAGAAAATAGACTTTTGTATATTTTTTAGATTATTGATATTATTATTATTAATCATAATTTCCAAATATACTTAATTTTTTAACAAGTTTTATATTGCACAACTGAATCTTTATGGAGCCACAGAGATTCCCCTGGACAGCTCAGACTATGGGATAAGGGGATTAGTAGATTATAGACAATTAGACCTTTAGCCTTTCAGTGAAGTAGCTTCAATTTCAAAGTTTATTATCTGAAATAGAATTTTACTTGGAGAAAAGTTATCTTTTCAGGTCATGATTAATTTGTCTCAAAGTTTCATTGGGTGCTCCTCTCCCACTCATATCTATAATTCAGGAAAGGACTATTTTTGAAGATCTTGCCAGTGTCTAAGAATACCTAGGGAACAATTCAAATATTATTTCTGGAAGCTGATCTTCCTTCATGGTTCCAATTGCTATAATGTTCCAGTGTCAGATAAATACCTGACACTCCACAGGATTATGGTGATCAGACAGTATAATAGTAACAGAATGGATAGTAGGAAAAGAAAAGTTGTGCACATTAATGATGATTCTATGATTTGATAATCATTAGATAATGGAACAATCCAACATGATTCCTAATACTTCATTGTACTCATTACCTTCAGTGAGTTACTCTGAATTTTACTGTTCTCATCTTCAACCTTCTTAAGAACAAATTTGTCTTCTCTTAAAAAATTGTTTCTTCCTTACCTCCATATCTTTTTTATTTGTCCACAAGACCTATTATGAATTAAATATAAATGTATACTAGTTCATGATTACTACTCAATCAAAAAGGCTTTGTGCAACTATCTAGCAAAATATTGCAACATGTTTAAAGGGTTTTAACATCTGGCTTTCTAGATTAAGACCTAGAAAGAAGTTTAGGTTTCTTCCCCATTCATCCTATACCTAGCAAATGTTGCCCAGTACATGAATAGATACCTAAAGGATATATGATGAACTGACGAATGAATGATTTCTATCTTTCTTATTATAATAGAAAATCAATAAGTCAATACTATAAACCATAACGAGGCATTCATTATAACATTTCAGAAAATATTTGCAAAAATATTAAAGTAGCAATTATTGCTCTTTACAAAAACTGCTAATCAAAAAGTGTGATTGCTTGAGATGACTTTTTTTCTTTAAAAAGAAAAAATTGATTTTTTCACAGCATTTGGCAAAATGAACATATTTTTGAAAGTTATATTTCTTTCAGAATATTGAAATCATGGTTATGGGCATAACATTAATTTTAGTTAATATTAAAATTGATAACAGGAACATTAATAAGCAGAAGGTTGGGCTAGATAAGGGGGTATGCACCTGTAATCATATCCTAGGGGACAGGAAAGGAGGATGACCACAAGTACTAGGAATTCTGGGTCTACATGGGATGATCTTGTTTCTCATGGGAAAGATAGGAGTCTGGAAAAGGAAGGAGAAATGATGTAATTATATTTTAATTTTTTTTAAAAAAAGAGGTTAAGCCGGGCGTTGGTGGCGCACGCCTTTAGACCTCCTGGGCCAGTGAATTCATGGACTTTTGAAAAATCATCTGTTCCTGTTACTTTGCTAGACTAGCATAATTCCTTCCTACATATTTAAATCTTATACCCACAGATAAATGTAATGACCAACTGCTATCAAAGAGGTTTCTCATTAAAGCAAATGGAGACCTTTGCAGAAAACCAGATATCTGTAAAAAGATATACATATCTTGAGGATTTCCAGCCTCACTAGATGCATTTGCATCACATTTTCTGCATCTATGGCACAAGGAATATTGCAAAAGAGAAGGCAGTGAGATTATTGGAGACAGAATACCAGAACGTCTGCTGTGAAACAGCATCTTCTGTAAAAGGGCGCTTAAGCAAGACGGGAACACTGGTAATAATATCAGCAGTCATACTACATGGGAGGGTGAAAATTGTGTGGATCTTGGGAAAGAGAATTAGCTTCTCCTAGAAATGAGTCTCTTTATTGATTATCCAATGGTAAGTATGCAGCCATGAAGCCATATGCACATAAACAACAAAAAAGACAAAGCCTGTTAAAATTATGTATCTTTGCATACATATATATATATGTATATATGTTTATATATATGTATAAACAAAGAAAATAGGCTCTTAGTTGGAGAGTGAGGGGAATGAGAGCTGGCAGAGGGAGCATACACGGGAAGGACATGAGGGAGGAAAGGGAATGGGAAAAGTAGTGATTGTATTTTACATTAATATATTAAAAGTCATTAACAATTTAAAAATAAGATTAAATTAAACAGAAAAGAAGTGAGCATGATGGTGCATGCTTTTAATTCCAGAACTGAGAGTCAGAGGAAAGTGGATCTCTGTGAATGAAATCTACACAGTGATTCTTAGGCCAGGCAGAGCTTTGTTCTCATTTCAACTCATTATCCATTATCCTCTCCGGTCACATGGCAGAAATGTAATTATCTGACATTCTATGATGCAACTGTTCTTCTTACAAATAAATCTGTAACAACACCCTGTGAAGGAGAAGAGGTAGTTAAATTAGGAACAAGAGAATAACAATGGGTCTGTGAGATGGTATATTGGGTTAAAAAAATGGTCTTAACTCCATCCCTGGAACATACATGAGAGATATGGAGAACTGGTTCCTCCAAGTTGTCCTCTGGCTTCCACATGCACACAATGGCATGTGTGTGTACAGACAGATAGACAGACAGAGAAGAAAGAAAAGAGGAAGAAAGGAAGACAGAAAAACAGTAAATAGAAAAGCAGGTAAATAATTCTCCAGCTGATGCTCTTACATTCTGTAATGATCACCATATTACAGGGTCATTACTGTTGTAAAATATTTCATTCTTCCACCATCAATTCTATCTTACTATCATACCCTGTCATAACCGTAATCTTATGGAATTCAGTCAAATTCATGATCCATAAAAATGCAATTGAGTAAAATAAATTATTTCTGGAAGATTCTGGTCTGTATGCCTCCTGTTTTTTCTGTGCTACTGAGTTATTTTCACATGTATTGTTGAATATACAGTATGGTTGAGAGTTGTCCATTAATGCTGAACAGACATGCCTTCTTGTTCACATACAACAATCCATTTTTTATTTGAATCTAGTTTCCCCTGTGACACTTTTATTAGATTTTTTTCATTCATTTGTAAGAGATGCTAATACCATTAGTGAAGAAATTTGAATGGAATCAAGCAAAACAAAGTTTAGTTTCCTGTTGAAAGCAAATCTTTCTTTGAAACCTGGACCCATGATATGGCGGAATCTTAATTTGCAGGCAGGGACAGGAATAATGAATTGAACCAGCGTGGTAACGTTATTACACTAACGACGATGACAATAACCTTTACTGATTTGATTCCTTATTTCCTATTAATAAATTCAAGTTGCGGTCAATTCAGTGTGGGTTTTGACAGTCATTTTTCTTTAGGGGTTTTATTCTATATGGGTAATATGTTCTTGCAACTATTCAACTCTGATGAAATAGTGCTAACGCAACACAGAGAATATGTAAATAAAATGATATGTTACTATGAAATGGAACTCTTCTTAGGAAAACAGGAATCGGGTCAGTTTTGATCCGTGCGCCATAGTTTGCCAATTACTTGACCTATTGGTTACTGATTCAAATAATATAACATTTTCTGTAGAAATACATTTTAATCATGATGACAATAGTTTTCATAATGAGTTCTATTATGTTACTCCATACTAGATTTAGCTCAGCTTCTTTTGCAGGTTGAAAGGCATTTTATAAAAGAGAATTAAAATAGCTGCTAAATATTTTGTCGAAAAATGAATCCCATGGTCAAAGGAGTCTTGTATATGTTTCTATAACAGTGATTATGAAAAGAGTTTCCATAATGATAGTGTGATAGTGTGACTGGCAGAGCCATTGTGGATGAGAAAGGAAATTCTATCTGCAAAACACGTTTTTATTTTTAGGAAGAACTTATTACTCATTTGTTCATAGTATAAGAATTCCAATTTAATCAAATTGTCTTTCTAGGCCACTAGTTGATTCTCTCTGCAGATAGTATCTGAAATTGGCTCAGTATTAGGCTCCATTGTTTCCTAGTTCACTCGGCAGTGGCTGAAGCAAGAACATCATTGGAATTAATGACAGCATTTGCGAAAAATTGCTCATGGTCCCTTAAAAGATAAATTAAACCACACAATTAACTCAGTAGTATGACAATGAGTAAAATATACTTAAATAGTAAATTATGTAAATGAAATGTTATTTTCTAGCAATGTTTATTAAATTGTAAACCTGGTAAGATTTCAGTTTTTAAAAAAGTTAATTTATATGTGCAAATTTATTGAAAGGACTGTGAGCAAGTATGTTGCAATCATAATCACTGGAGAATACAATTATAGATCATTTTAACAATACACAAAATAATACCTCTGGTAAATGAACTTTTTGTTGACTCAAAGCATAATCTTTTTAGCATATATTCTTTGAGATTTCATCATGCAAGAAGAGACATAACTGAGCAAAGTAGCAGATGCATGAGACTAAAAATGCTTGTGGGATTATTGAAAAATCCTTGGTGCAAAATGTTGCCTTTGGTAGAATTTCATCTGGAACCTGAATCCCATGCACAGACCTCTATTCCAAAGCTAGTTGTTAATAAAACTTTTTCGGTTTTCCTTCTAAATTTTTGATAACTTTGCCTAATGATTATCCACTGATTATGAATTAGTGTCAATTGATTTTATATTTTTTTCCAAGCGAAGTAGTCAGCCAAGCTCAATAATGGAGCACACATGGGCAGTTTTCTCTTTATCACTTCCAGATCTGCCCTTCCACAGGCTTGTGACGGGCTGAAATACATTTCCAGCAAATGTAAACAAGACTTAATTTGATATCAAGTAACTTCTTAGTATGCATGGTACTGTGTTGAAGGAGGCCCATCATGCTTTTTAAAGGTAACCCTGCTTGGTGTCAAGTACTCTCATGAACTACATGTGTCTTCTCCACTACCCCAAAGTTATTCTACAAAATGAAGAAATATTAATAAATCCCCAACTTTCTTCTTTGAATATGAATTGCTGCTGTATATATTTAATCTTATGATATGGTATATCAGATCTCACTGAAAAAGTAACAAAGCTCTGGCTGCCTTAAGGAAACTCTTAGTTACCAAGCACAGGAGATACCATGAGCAGGAGGGAAAAAGGTTTATCTATTGGACTGCAAATATTTCCCTCAAATATAGGAAATTTGAACTGGTAATTTGTGGTGGTGGGAAACTGTGTTCATGCTCTCCTCTGATATTTATGTTCTGGATATATCGACACATGCTTTTGTTCCTAGCATGAGGCAGAGGTGGAGGCAGAGGCAGAGGCAGAGATGGCAACCCGGTCTACATAGGAAGTTCCAGATGAAGCAGAGACACATAGAGATAAGCCAAGCTTGTCTCATTTCCTGGCCAGCCCCCCAAGAAAGAGTGAACTCAGTTCCCAAAGCATAGTTCACAAAATGAAACAGCTATCATCAGAAGAGACTTTATTCACCAAATTAATGAAGTTATATGCAATCTATAGAGCACCTTGTAGAAGTCTCTTGCATTCTCCATGTCGGTGGTTCTGTGGTATAAAATAATCTGAATCATTTTGATTGGCATAATCAGCTGAGCCTACCTCTGAGCATCCTCTCAACATGTACTCCCTAAAGTACCTAATAAATGGGATATCTTATCACATTTGCATATTATCCTCAATCCTAAGAATTCTATCATGTACTGTGGCACTGTAGACCTTATGGAGGCATTTTCCCAATTGAGGCTCCTTCTTCTCTAAGGATGCTAGCTTGTGTCAAGTTGACATAAACCCAACCATTACACATACCAAATGAAAAGACATTTGACTTTCCTGTACCAACTGATATATTAAAAATTATCAAAACAGCACAATCCACTTCTGCCATATAAAAAGATAGTGACTGGATGCCAGTGTTTACATTCATTTTTTAAGCACAGAAATAATATCTGCAATAATACCTACAGACAATTTGTTAATTAATTTCAATAAAATATAGTCTTTTCTAGTAATGTGTTGACATTTTTTTCAAGCCCATAACTTTTTATCATTGAAGATTATGATAATTTCTTCATTTCCTCAAGGATATACTATGGCTTTTGTTATTTGATAATGTGTGAACAGTCTTGATGAACCCCTATTATCCCTTCTTTTCAAAACAACACATAACACAAAATCAACATGTGGATATGACCAAATCTGAAGAGTATCTTTTAAGCTAAGTTAGGAGCATAGAACATATCTGTACAATGGATTTGAAGACACACTGTCCTTTTATGGTAGCTTAAAACAATATCTATTAATTTAGAGCTTAGTATACACCACTCTGAATTCCCTAATGGTAGTCTTTTGGATTTTCTTGAATTAGAGATAATTCAGAGCTAATGGAAAATAATCTCCAAGGGATAAACATTCTGAAAAAATACTGCAGCTTCATTGAAAAAGCCTGTATGGTGTCATAAAGTTTGGATGGTGTTACAGGCCATCTTTCTCAAGTGGCACTGGCCTCCATTTTCTTGGAGAATCTCAGACTCATTGTGGGAATAGTCAGAGGTAGTGACTGAGTTTCTTTCATAGTGATTAAGATAACATAACGTTAAAATCTAATAAGTGCTTCAGTAGCTTGCTTCTCATTATTTAAGGCAACACAGTCATTTGTGCAATACCCAGACCTCTAAAGGTGAATTGACTCTGACTGACGACCCTCCACTGATGCCCATTGTGTTGGTACCAGCATATTTGCTCATGTGCTGATGTGCAGGGTAAATGCTACCTCTCGAACTCTGATACTCTGACATACCAAGTTCCACTGAAATCACAGCTTCTTTTAAAGATTAATTCTATGTGTCATCACTTCAGTTCATGGCAGATGGCTAAAACATGCATTCCAAGGAGGCTACACTTATCTTCACCAAAATTTATTTCAACATAGGAGGAACACTGAGGTCAAATGGAGCAAGTTTGCAGTAAATCCCCTTTTTAATTCTAGCATTCCTTTAATGACTGGCTTTGATAAACAAGGGCTGTAATATCAGATATGAGAAGTATCTGCTTCTGTAATTTCCAGATATACTTTCATTGTATTTATTTATTTATTTATTTATTTAGTAATGACAGTTCATTTGGGGGGGGGTGGAGTCATGCTCAGTAGATCAATATAACCTTAAACTCATGATTATTTTCCTGTTTTAGTCTCCTGGATGTCAGGACTACACAAAGCACCATCATGTCTAGCTTCTTAGGTATATGTATTATGGAGTATACCAGAATATGTTAGTCACAAAGAAGAATGCTTCTTCTAGTGAACAATGTTCAGTTGATACAAAGATTTGTATTTTGTTGTTTTCGATGCATATTTGTTCTTATAAATTTTCTCACCAAATCATAGGGTTCCTAATTTGTCAAGGTAGTGTCCAAATCATAAAAATGAATAAATGTGCATGAAAATTGAGTTATTTTATTTTAAAATTTGTCTACCTTGATTTGGGGTTCAAACTTACCCTTTTCATCTTAAAGCTACCAAAATTTATTAGCTTATTTTAGCCTATAATATAAATTCACTTGTTCTTCTATTTACTGATAAGAAAATATCAAAGATTAAGCATGTTACTCTCTTTAAAAGATAAACACAAGGATAAAGATATCCAAAAATATGTGACAATTCAAACTTTTCAATTATTTATTTATTTATTTTTCATTTTGCAGTACCAACCACAGATCACCCTCTCATCCCTCCTCCCACTGCCCCCTGCCTCCTGCTGCTCCTCATCTCCTCCTCCAACAGGGTAAGTTCTCCCATGGGGGGGGGATAGCTAAGCCTGGTACCTTCAGTTGAGGCAGGACTAAGCCCTTCTCCACTTTGTGAGGGGTGAGCAAGGTGTCCAACCATAGTTAATGGGATCAAAAAAGTTGGCTCATACCAGGCTGTGGTGGCACATGCCTTTAATCCCAGCACTCAGGAGGCAGAGGGAAGCAGATCTTTGTGAGCTCGAGACGAGCCCGGTCTACAGAGCGAACTGCAGGAAAGGCACAAAGCTACACAGAGAAGTTGGCTCATGCACCAGAGATAGATCCTAACTACACTGCCAGGGGCCCATCAAACAGACCCAGCTACACAGCTTTATCCTGTATGCAGAGGGTTCAGTCCGGTCCCGTGCAGGTTCCACAGCTGTTGGTCTAAAGTTCGTGAGTTCCTTTGAGATTGGTTCACTTGCCTTTGTAGATTTCCACATCATGGTCTTAATAACCCTTGCTCATATAATCAATCCCTCTTTCCTCTCTCCAACTGGACTCCCAGAGCTCAGCCTGGTGCATGGTTGTGGATCTCTGCATCTACTTCCATCAGCTACTAGATGAAGGCACTTGCTGAAGCAAAACATGATGATGGCGAATCTGTCATCATAGAGGCTTCATCCATGAATCATTCTTTTCTGCTGGACAACTAAAAGTGGCACAGAGAGTAATGCTGACACATCATCACCATCTTCATGTTTTGCTTCATCAAATATCACTGTTGTGTGATCCAACTCCAAGAAGGTTCCAATCCAACCACCCAAGTACAACAATAGAATTCTCTGTCATATAACCATTCCTGGTATTTATTGCATTAAAAATATTTCATTAAAAAAATCTCTTCTGTGTGGCTCAATAGAATGAAGTAGCTTCATAAAGGATGGAAGAATTCAGAACCTGCACACGGCACAGTGAAACAACAGAAGTTTTAGAGACAATGCTGTCTTTTACATTTGTTGAAACAAAAGATAAAAATCGTTCTTGTTCAGAAAATGTAATTTTCCTTAGCACTTAGCTTCATGGTTTAATGATGGACCTATGAGTCTGGAAGCTATTTCAATTAATTATCTAGTAATTTAAAACCAATTTCCATTGATATTAAAACTGAAGAAAGTCCATGACTTATATTGTTAATGAAATGACATCTGTTGTTATTTTATATACATCCCACATCATGAAGACATTAAGTCATGAGGAAGGATAGAGTGTAGGCAAAAGGACACATGAGTTATGAGTATATAATGCTGTTTTTTCCTAGTTTCAACTTCATTTCCACCACAATTTCTTCTCCAAAGATTTTATTTCTCCTGGTAGATATGCGAATTCAACTTTTTGTGTCTTAAAATAACAGAAACCACTTTCAAGTCCCAAAGGGAATCAAAGTGGTTATTCTTTAGGCAGTAATTTTGAAAATTGAGATTTTCTTTTTATTCCAATATCCATTATGGAAAAAGAATTCAACATGACTGGTCACATTTGCTACACTGACCCATTTAAAAAGAGATTTAAAAAAATGGTTCTGAGAAGGACTTGAAACTTTTCCTTTCCTAGTTCTGTTTAAAAACTATATCAAATAATTCTATTATGGTGTCATTCAGTATGCAAATTTTATGACCATTAATAAAATAAAGCACAGTTTTAAACTTGAACTTTTAATTAAATTAATTAATAAATATATAAATTTCAATATTTGAGTTATTATTATTTTGGTTGCTTTGACCATCAGTTGTACTATGCTATTAAAAATATCTCTCACTGTACCAGCACCATTGTCCTGACTGCCGTACTGCTCTGATGTAGTTGGGAAAATGAAAGTATGCATCTTTCAGTTATGTTCCTCTATGAAAATTGTTTTGACTTTTCTTCATCCCTTGTGTTTTCCAATGAACTTAATAATTAGTCTTTTAATTTCTCAAAAAAAAAAATACCAGAAACAAAGAAATTGAGCTTTTGATAGGAATTACAATGGGTCCCAAATCATCCAGCTCAGGAAGTGTCTGCTCAGAAACATTATATTCTGATCTGCTAATGAAAGAAAGACCACCATTGAATTATCAACATTGTGGATATTACTTGTTAAAGATAAGCTAGCAGGCTACAAAATGAATGCACAAGAGGATGAAAGATATTTTCAAGAAATATAATCAACAAAAGGTAGATTTGTATCAATCACTATACAAACTATTTGTCAACATGAGGGCAGGTAATCCAAATGACAAGTTATTTGATCAAAGAGAATGTCTGAGTTACACATGAGTCCAAAAAATTGCACATCATTAGTTATCTGACCTAATTATGTTAGGTACACTCTATGACACTACTTGTATTTTCTCAAAAATGGTAACAAGGGAAAATTCAACTTTTCGTGAGGGTGCAGAGCATAGGTGTTTTCTAATGAACAGATCAAAACTCTAATGTGGCTGAGGAAATGATGCCGCTGATGAAAAAGCTCAAAGACCAAATATTTGTTCTCCAGAAACTTCATAAGTGTCCAGTATATGTGGCATTCCACCTGTATGTCCATCATGGGGATCCCAAGAGCAAATAGGCTAGCTATATTAGATGATGTGGTGAGCTAGGTTTAAGTGAGCAACCCTGCCTCAAAGCACACGGTAGAGATGGATTGAGGAAGCCAGCCAAAGTCAACTTCTGGCCTCCGCATGCATGCCTTTGTTCCTCATTTCTAGAAAACTCGTATTGTATGTCTACTACTATTTATTATTATTATTACTTTCCCCCTTTTATTGAGAACAGGTTCTTTTTGCATACAGTATATTCTGATTATAGTTTCCCCTCTCTCTTCTCCACTCAGTTCCTCCCTATCTCCCCTCTCATCTAGATCTACTCCTTTTTCACCTTTCATTAGGAAAAAGAAAAAAAAGAAAAAAAACAGGCTTCTAAGAGATAAGAACAACACATAACCAAGTAAAATAGAACCATCACACCAAAGCTGGACAAGGAAACAAACACAAGGGAAGGCACAAGAGACAGAGACCTATTCCTTCACACCCTCTGGAGTCCCATAAAACTATTAAACTGAAAGCTATGACATATAAGCAATGGTTCTGGTGCAGACTTGTGCAGGTTTTGTGCATGCTGCTTCAGTCTCTATGAGATCATAAAGCTTTGCTCAGTTGATTTAGAGTCTCTTGTTCCGATGTCCTCCATCCCCTCTGGCTCTTGTCCTCTTTTGGCTTCCTTTTCTGTGGGGTTTTCTAAGCTCAGAGAAGAGGGATTTGATGGAGACATACTATTTATAGCCGTGTGGTCCAAGGTCTCTTTCGCTTTCTCTGTGTAATTTCTGGCTGTGAATCTCTGTATTTGTTCCCATTTGCTGTAGGAAGAAACTTCTCTGATGATGAAAAAAAAAAGGCAGTGATCTATGAGTATAGCAGAATGTCATTAGGAGTCACTGTATCACTACAATTTTTAAGAGAAGTAATAGTAAACCAAGCTGGCCTGGAACTCATAGAGCTCTCCCTGCCTCTGCTTCCCAAACACTGGGATTAAAGGCATCCTGTGCCTCCATCACCTGGCTTAGTCTCTACTTTGTGATCACCCAAGCAGTGTTGGGTATAGGTTCCATCTCATGGAATGGGCCTTAATTCAAATCAGACATTGGTTGATTCCTCACGCAAACTGCATGCCCCCATTTTCTAGCATCTTTTGCAGGCAAGACAGCTTTGTAGAGCAAAGGTTTTGTGGCTGGGTTGGTGTTTGTTTCTCTTTTGGTAACCTGCAGTAATGGCACATGTATTTCACTTGTACCTTTTTTCCTTTAAACATTTTTTTTATCTTTTTGTTTATTTTTTAAGAGAACATCCAGGTTGGCCTCAAATCCCATGTGTAGTCCAGGCTAGCCTAGATCACCTGGTAATCCTCCTGCCTCAGCCTCCCAAGTGCTTTGATTATAAGTGGATGCTAACATGTACCATGTCCAGTTTATTTACTAATGTTCTTGTTGCTATGACAAAATAACCTTACAAATATAAAGCACCTTACAAATGGAGGATTTGTTTTCACTTATGATGTGAAGGTATACAATCCATCATAAGACATAGTTCATGATGGATCATTAAGAAAATGGGGTCTGTCCACTTTGTGTCTGTAGTCTGGAAGCACAAAGACAGGAATACAAATGCTCATATGGCTTATTATTATTATTATTATTATTATTATTATTATTATTATTATTCAATGTTTTGTCCTAGTTCATAAGATGTTATGTTTTCATGTTAGTCTTAACTTCTTAGCCAAGTCTCTTTCCAAATAACCTAATACACCCATCCAGAGGTGAGTTTTCGGGATGATTCTAAATGTATGCAAGTTGATAAGGAATATTAACTACCAAACACTGCATGATAAATGCATTTCTTACTATGTAAATCTTAGCAAATTCTAGAGAATATCCCTTAACTGTTTTTACTTTCCTGTAGCAAACCATATGAATGTTTGTGCTGTGTGAGAAATTTAAACTATAAATGGTCTTTCTTGCATTTACATTGGACTCACTTCCTAAATATGTTTTGAAATGTGTTGCATAACATTCTCTTCTGAGATGAAAACCTTCCATCTTAGAGGAAGACTCTTTATGAATATACATTAAGGAAGATGAAACAACAGGATATTCTAAAAGGAGGTGAAACATTCCTTCTGGTGGGGAATCTCCTTTAACTTAGGGAGTAAAACAACAACAACCAAAAACCCAAAACAAAACAAACAAACCACAACAGTATCAGGGAATCCCTTAGCCTGTCCAGATCCACTTGCCCCTTCCTCTGCAAGCACACATGTGCAGTGAGGTCAGCTGAAAGATGCACTTTGACAAATGGAGCTGCCTAGAAGAGACTCATAGCAGCCAGGCTATGTGGAAGAAACACAGAAGCCAAGGTACAAGGAGGAAGCAGAGAGCAGCCAAACTCCCTGGAAGAGACTCTAACCACCTGGACGTGCTGGAAAGGAGATTCTCCAAACAGTTTTGCTGCCTTCAGGCTACGTAGTGTACTCCAAGTTTCCCGTTTTCATGAGTTGTTACCCATGCTGGCATGGGCTTGCAGTGATGTAGCTGTAGGAGTAATTTCTGTTTCTGCAGTAACTCTCTACCCATATTCTTGTTAAGCTGCCTTAGTAAAATCCATTGGTTCACCAAATTGGACTTTGGTGCTATCTTTATTTTGATCTGCTGTTGGACCCCTGTTGAGGGTAAGTAGGTATTTGTTTACATCTCCCCAGAAATAGTACTATACAACCAATCAAACACACAAGCATGTAAATACAAAATATTTTATTAAGTCTATGAGAAATTCTGACAAGCATATGATATATTTTGATTATATTTACCCCTTATTACTTCTTATAACTTCTCCCAAATGCACTGCACACCCCTAATGCAGAACCTCCCAATTTCATGCCTTCTCTCTATTTTTTAGAAAAAAAATAACTCAGGAAGTACAAGTTGTGTTGTGCATATACTTATGAACGTCACTGGATCTTGTAGATAAATTGGGGGCTATACTGGTAAAGAAAACTGACTCTACCTCATGCTGAAACCATTACCTGTCAATGACTACTTGCTAAGAGATGTGGGCTTTGAGCTCTTCACAGTCTATGCTAGATAATGACTGGCTTGATCCTGTGCTACGAGTTAATGATTTCAGAAATTGTATCAAGTCCAGAAAGCACCGTTTTACTCCATTCTTCCTAGACTTCTGGTTCCTTATATCCTTCTACCCCCATTTTCCACAATGATCCCTGAGCTTTTGGGGAAAGAGACTTAATATAAATATCTGTAATTGTGTACTCTACAGACATTTATTCTCTGAACTTTGTTCAGTCATGAGTGTTTATATTAATAGTTGTCCACTGTGCAAACACACACACATACACACACACACACACACACACACACACACACACACACACACACACACAAACACACACACTCCACTAATGAGGTCTGAGTGATGCATTAATCTATGGATATAAAGGCATTAATTTAATGGGCAGTTTAAGATTATGTCCATTTAGGAAATTAATAGCAATAGGTTCACTTTGGGGGACCTATGAACTTCATAATCATGGGCTCCTGGCCTGTTCTACAGTACTATGAATGTGTTTTTCCAGTCGAGGGGCCTTCAATTCCATCAGAAAATGATTAGCTATCCCCATAATATTTGTACTGTTATTAACCCCAAAACATATCTTGCCATGCTGGTGGTCATTGTGGCTTTCAGGATTCACAGCTCAATGTGACTATTGGTGCATTTTTAACTCCAAAAGCATGCATAGCATCTTCCTGTACTATGAAAGCTGGCTAACAGGGAGGAAACTCCCAGTTGAGTAGCAACTTGATATGGTGTCTTCAGCAATCAAGTATTGGTGGGCAATAAAAAGCAAAGGCAATAGTTGAGTTGTTCTAGGGATCACCAGGACACCCCAACTAACAACTCAAAGGCAGGAAACCTTCAACCTTGCACTGGACTCTTTATATGGCAACCTATGGCTCCTAAGCTGAGTTTAATTCCCAGAATAGTGTAACTGTCGTTAAACACTTTTGCATGAGTAAAAAACCCTTTAAATGTCTGTTTCCAAATGCTTCTCTTCAGTATAGTAACCTTAGTCATCTTTTCAAATAACTGAAAGTTTCACACTGTTTAAATCACAAGGATGCTTTGAATTCTCTAGGTACTGTGAATTAAATCATAGTAAATAGGAACACAGTGTGGTTGTAAGGAGCCCTGGAGTTCACTGTTAGTATTAGAGTATAATATAGCCAATATATTAAAAATCTTAATAAGGTCAAAGGCGGTCCATGAAAAGAGTCTTGGAAAATATAATCTTCTGAGACCAACTTCAAATCCTAGTAAATCTATTCTCTTTATATAGAACAGTGTTGTAACTATTAAACGTTTTTAAAATGTCATGCTAAAACTTGATAGATTTTACTTGAATTGTAAAATTGGATTGTTATAAAACAGCATTGTTATCATTATTTGATATGATACCTGATCATGTCTCACCATCAGCTCAGGGAGGCATGTTCTACACTGAGCCCCATTGATTACTACAAGCTCTGCTAGGCTTATTTTTCCCATGATAATCAATCCATTTGATATAAAAATAATTTCTGCTTTCTTTGATGGAAAGGATAGTTTCTGCATACATGCAAAATTATACAAAAGAAAGTGTTGCTAAATGACTAACTTTTGATATGTATCACTCACATACTGAGTGATTTTTATTCACAGAAGGATGAGAAATTGCTGAATATCCCTAGGAAAAACTACCCTAATATGTTTTGGCACAGAAGATAGGAAACAATCTCGGCTAAGGAAAAATAATTGAGCAAGAGTGAAAGTAACGTTTAGGCAGAAATGAGATGATATGGTAAAGATTTATTTGGCATCCTTTTGACCCTCAAAACTTTATATTATTAAACTTTTAATGTTACATACATTTTCCTAACAATCTCCTCTTACAGAGTCTCTGTATCTCCTTGGCCATTTTGCAACTCTCTGTGCAGGCCAGGCTGGCCTCAAACTCACAGAAATCTGCCTTTCTCTGCCTTCTGAATGCTGGGAATAGAGACATGGGCCACTATGTCCTAACAATTTTTGATGAAAATACTTGAGGATACATTGTTTTTTTTAATTAAGAAATTATTTTATTCATTTTACATACCAATCACAGATCCCCCTCTTCCCTCCTTCTTCCCCTCCAGGCTCGCCCCACAACCCATCTATTATTCTCTCTTACAAGAAGCTAAGGCATCCCATTGGGAGTCAGCAGAGCCTGGTACATTCAGTAGAGGCTGGTCCAAGCCCCTCCCCTGTCTCAAGGCTGTGAAAGGCGTCCCACCATAGGTAGTGGTCTCTGAAAAGGTATCTCATGCACCAGGGATGGATCCTGATCCTGCTGCAGGAGGCCCCTTAAGCAGATCAAGCTATGCAACTGTCTCACTTATGCAGAGGGCCTAGTCCAGTCCCTTGGAGGCTCCACAGGTGTTGGTCTAAATTTCATGAGTTCCCACGTTTGGTTTAGTTGTCTCTGTGTTTCCCCATCATTATCTTGATGCCCCTTGCTCATAGAAGCCCTCTTCTCATTCTTCGACTGGGTTCTCAGGAATGAACAAGGATGACCCCAGTTTAGACTACTAGCAATAGTGGAAAGGATGCCTGAAGTCGTTTACCCCATTAATCAGATCAGTGAATATAAATAAATATAAAATATAATAAATATAAAATATGCATAGAGCTTTTCTTCAGTAACTGGTGGGACCATATGCAGAGAGATCCAGGAGGATATTTTCTTAATCTTAAAATTGTGACTTTTACTTTCAAAAGGTGAGCTCTAGAGTTAATACAGAAATTTTGGAAGAATACATTATTAGACTGAATCAGATTTCATATTCTTCCCATATAATGTCATTTAGAACACCAAAATCTTAGTAAGAATTTATCCTCAGCCCCAAGTTAGAATAAATTAGAAGTGACTGAATATTTTGTGAAGGCCAAGAGTGTTTATCACCAGCAGTAGTGAAGGAGACCATAGCAGTTTATCAGTGCATTCCTACAACTGAGTAAGTACTATATCTACTATGCTTCCTGATGCATGGCAAATTTTGTAGACAGTAATTTCAATTTATGAATTAATAGATGTTCACAAGGGTTAATTGTCTTTCCCATTTTTCTGTTATGCAACGGATAAACCAGGAGTTGAAATCCATGTACTTAGGTTTTAAAGCTCGTGGTGAGAAAATTAATGAGGAGAGAGGGGTTATATGGAAAGGAAAGACAATTTCTATGAATTTCGAAATTAGTAGAATGGAGCAGATTTTAAGAGCATGCTCAAGAGGGAAATTTCCACAAGTAATAATTATCAAGGGCATTTTCTCAATAAGACAAGTAATATAATTACAAAAATCACTTAAAGAAATAAAGTGCTAAGTGATGTTTTGAAGTTCAGTATCAGTTTTTCTACTTTGTGAGATTATTTTTACATGAAATGTTTTTTGTGAAATTAATTACTAACACTTTTACCTGAACTAAATGTGTGTGTGTGTGTGTGTGTGTGTGTGTGAGAAAGAGAGAGAGAGAGACAGAGAGACAGAGAGACAGAGAGACAGAGAGAGAGACAGAGAGAGACAGACAGACAGACAGAGACAGACAGACAGACAGACAGAGACAGAATGAAAGAGAAAGAGAAAGATGGGGAGAGAAGGAGAGATATTGAAATATAGAGACAGTATAATATACCTAGATGCATAATATATCAGGTTAGTCAAGCAATATACTATAAAGAGTAACTTTTAATCTCCCTACCATTGACTAAACTAATATCATTAGCATCCTGCATATAACCTCAGTGGTTTGATCCTCTAGGAAACATTGTGGAAACTCTAGTGATAAGCTCCATTATTGTTTCACA
>CABHPR010127852.1:8908-27420 GCA_902168415.1 Peromyscus melanophrys
TGAAGAGAAAGTCTTCTGGTATTTCCTTCTGTATATTTTGACTGCTGTGTCCTGCCTACATGTATGCCTGCAGACCAGAAGAGGGTCTCAGGGCTCATTACAGATGGTTGTGAGCATTACATCATTACAGATGTGGTTGCTGGGAATTGAACTCAGGACCTCTGGAAGAGCAGTCAATGCTCTTAACCTCTGAACCATCTCTCCAGCCCTGTATAGAATATTTTCTAATGAAACGTGAATATTAACCCCTACCAAATCACCAGGAAACTGGCAGTTTCTAGTACAGTGTGATATAGGATTTCCTTCCAGATAATAAAAATAAGTGTGAAATGGCCTCAAAATTTGAAGAGTTCAATCAAATAAAATTAAATAAAAGCTAAGTAGTCTTTTGATATAAATTGGTGTGGAATGAAGTGTTGTGGCCTTCCTGCCTGTCCCCAACATGGAACGCTCCTGTGGACACGGTTCTCTAGTGTGAAACACAGTCATTTTCTCAAGATTCTACAACATAACACATCTCTTCATCCATTTGTCTTTATAATTTCTGCCTAGAACAACCCCCATATTTTTTGTTTCCTTCCCTCCAATCATAAAAATATGTTTTATATCAATTAACTTGGAGAGGTATGTGGGTTCTATTTTGTGGTGAGAAAAAGCAAGTTTCAGAACAAAATGCATGTTCTAAATCACCTTTTGATTAGTAAGAAGAATGAGAAGGAATCCACGTTTACAGGTGTGGCAAAGGAAGATGTTTGGGTGGTGACAAGCATTAGTAGTTTTAGATATTGTGTTAATACACATATGTTACCCCAAAGACAAAAATTACTTTTTTTAAAAAATTTCCAACTCAGGATATGTCGGTGAGGGAACTCCTTGCTAATTGGTCTATTTTGCTGTCTTCTGTTTTCAGAGGTGTTTCCTCAGGATAGGTGCAGCACTCATGTGGCTTTTGAGTACAAACAAGAGTATACTATGGATGATTCTCTTCAAGTAATGAAGGCAACCTTCAGTCATTGAGGAGAAGCATATCCCAGCAATGGAAGATCTCGTTCTGGTTTTCTTAAGTAATCCTAACAGCTAATCCCCGCTACAGTAAAAGTCACGGCATTTTAAACTCAAGTGCAAACTGTTGAGAGCCCATGTGAGCACGCCACTTAAGATGAGTTTTATCGAAGGGTATCTCAGTGTTACAGGATAAAAAGAAATTTCTTTCATTTGAGGGAAAATTGAGCACATTCTTCCTCTGAGCCTAACCCAGAAGGTTCCTTGTTACAGAGCTGGAACAAGCATGTACCACTCTTCAGATGTTGTTGCCTAGACATGTGACTTTCACCATTTCAAGCTGGAATTGTGTGTGTTGCACGACTTTTTGTTTGTTTGTTTTTTGAAACAGGGTTTCACTGTGTAGCCCTGGCTGTCCTGGATCTCACTCTGTAGACCAGGCTGGCCTCGAACTCACAAAGATCCACCAGTCTCTGCCTCCTGAGTGCTGAGATTAAAGGAGTATGCCACCACTGCCCGGTGTGTTGCACGACTGTTAAGAACATTGGGCAGTGTTGGGCCGCTGTGTTGCACGACTGCTGGGGGTGACACCAGGCCTGTGTCTGTCTGAAGCACTGTGTCAGCAGCCTTCCATAGCAGATTCCATTGAATCTGTCAGTGAAATGGCAGACAGCGCAAGCGCATTGATTTTTTCTTTTTAATAATACTTCACTCTGGATATTAGCCGTCTTGTGCAGCATGCACATGAATCACAAAATAACTCTTGGCTGCATGGAAACCCTGCTTTTTGGTGGCAGGAGCATAAATGACACTTATGTGACACATTCCCTTCATAGTGTCCTGCTTAAAGGCTAAGAGCTGGATTATACTCTTCATATCACTAAATCCACGCAACACTAAGTCAAGGTGGCTTCTTGACTCTATCCAGTACCACTAACAAGTCTGCAGTCTTACTGACTGCTGGCAATGGCCTCATACTGGTTTCTTTTCGAGGCATAATATGTCTTTATTGGCTTGAGGGCAGTCTGTGAGTTGCCTTAGTCTTAATGTGATAAGGACACATTTGATTCCCGGGGTCGGAAACCCGCGAGAGCTTCTGTCTCTCTGGTGACATACCTAGTTCACCAGCTATGTATCTGAAAGCATTTTGTCCTTGTCTTGGAAAAAAATCGACGGCTTAGCAGTTTGCTCCTTAGCCTGTGTTAAAAACTATTCGAGAGGGCTAGGCAGATGGCTCAACCTCTAAGGGCATTGTAGAGAGGCAGCTCAACCACTAAGGCCTTGTAGAGAGGCAGCTCAACCACTAAGGCCTTGTAGAGAGGCGGCTCAACCACTAAGGCCTTGTAGAGAGGCAGCTCAACCACTAAGGCCTTGTAGAGAGGTAGATTAACCACTAAGGGCATTGGCTGCTCTTCCAGAGGATGTGGGTTTGATTCCCAGCACCCAGATGGCATCTCATGGCAGGCTGTGAATCCATTTTCAAGGGATCAGAAACCCTCTTCTGGCCTCCTCTGGCACCAGACACACAGACATTCATGCAAGCAAAACACTGATTCTTGAGGGATATTCACTCACATTGTGACCCCAAGTTTGTGTTTGCATTAATTAAATAAAATCAACCTTATGTCAGAAGGCAGAGCCAGCAACTAGTTGGCAGAAAGTAGTCATAGAGAGTCAGAGGGAGTCTGGAAGATGGATAGAGAAACTCATAGGAAGTAGTAGGGAGGGACTTTGAGTGTGTTGATTTTTTTTTTTTTTTTTTTTGGTTTGGTGGAGCAGAAGGACGTTCTCTTTTTCTGAGACATTGGAGAAGAGGGAAGGTTAGCTAGTTGTTCCCCAACCTCTCTGAGCTAGCAGGTTTTCACCCCAGCCTCTGACTCCTGAGTCTTATTGATAAATAGAACAATAGAGACTTAATTAAAAACTACATTTGGTGGCAGGGGCAGGAGGTGGATCCAGTGAGACATAAAAGTCCCGAGGGCCCGCTGCCTGAGAATCTGGTCAATAACTGTGGAGCTGCAATTACTGGCTGAAATAGCACAGGAAAGCAACAATCCATACACGTACATACATACATACATACATACATACATACATACATACATACAAACAAACCTCGGTTAAAATGTTGTTGGGTTTATGTTCTGTTCAGCCAGATGCCAAAACACATTGTAGCCTGGCTGCTGGTGAGTAAGATAACCTAGCTTTCAGATATTCATGCACTTGTTTGTTCGTTCATTCATTCATTCATTCATTCATTCATTCATTCATTCATTTCCTTCTAAAGTCAGAATGATTTAATTGTGTTTTTCTCACTGTGAAATTAATTTTGATTCTTCCTGTGCACATGCTATGTAGGGGAGGGACTGCCAAACATGGATTACATTAAGGGACAGATCCAGCGGTCTCACACACACATACTCACATTTACACTTGAGTCCTACTCCTTATTGATGTCTATGACATTGCTTTGAGATGCAGTCATTACACAGCTATTTTCATCACTAACAGTACGCTCAATAAATCACTTCTGAGCCACTGATCTATTTATGAAAACTACTAATCTGGCCTGGTGGTGCACACCCATAATCTCAGCATTTAAGGCCAGCCCAGTCCACACAGTGAGTTCTAACCCTGAAACACATAGTGAAACTCTCTCTCTAAACAACAACAACAACAACAAAAACCAGACATAGTGATGTCTGCCTGTGACCCCAGCACTTGGGAAGTAGAGGCAGGATGGCTGAGTGTTCGCAAGTTCAAGACCAACCTGGGCTATGTGAAACATTGTCTTAAAAAAATTGAGGGTGGAGGAGACTGTAGATAGAAAACCACCAAATAAGGATAGGAACTGGGGAGTTCTTCAAATGTGAACAGTAATGCCCAAATGAGGTGAAAACATATTAAGTTAAATGAATATTAGCAAAACCAGTGTTTGAAAATATGGTGGGATCTAATTGTTTTATATTTCAAATTTGTGAGTGAATATAAATTAACTTGGGTCATCATTTTTGATTCTGAAAATCATGAGTCTACTTACAACTGCCTCTGAGAAACACTGCCCTGAAGCATAGCATTTACTACGCTGAATGAATGGACTGGACTGCCTGATGTGAACAAACAGGTCAGTGGAATTAATTCATGCCATACTCCAGATGAATAAACACAATCTCCTCAAGGCCAGGAACTCTCTATCCAAATTGAGGAGGTCACTCAGACTAAGGCAGAAGGAGCAGGCAGCAGGAAAGCTACAAGCCAGGGATGCCAGGCTGTGTCATGTGACTGTCTGTGAGCCAAAGGATGCTGGGAAATATATTCTTAATTTTCTAGTCTCAAGTGAAAGTTGAGGAGAGACTGGGTGGAGATAGAGTGGCTACGGTCTTATTTTGGTTTCCTTTCTGCTCCTGAAATAAAACACTCTGACCAAAAGCCACCTGGGGAGAGGAAAGGCTTATAACTCCAGATCACAGGTCATCTTTGAAAGGAGTCGATGCAGGAACTTGAGGCAGGCCTATTTGCTATTCCATACTGTGTTTCTTCTAATCACAGAACTCACTCCATAGCTGTGTTGGTCAGTATCAAGTCAACTTGACACAAGTTAGAGTCACTTGGGAAGAGAGACTCTTAATTGCAAAAAGGCTTCCATAAGATTTGCCAGGCGGTGGTGGTGCATGCCTTTAATCCGAGCACTTGGGAGGCAGAGGCAAGCAGATCTCTGAGTTCAAGGGCAGCCTGGTCTACAGAGTGAGTTCCAGTACAGCCAAAGTTACAGAGGAGGTTTTTTTTGTTTTTTTGTTTTGTTTTTTTTGTTTGTTTGTTTTTTGAGAAACCCTGTCTTGGGGACAGGGGGTAGGGGAGATTTGACTGTAGACAAGCCTGAGTGCATTTTCTTGGTTAATGATTGCTATGGGTGGGCTCAGCTCACTGGGGTGGTGCCACCCCTGAGCAGGTTGACCTGGATGGCATAAGAAAGCTAACTGAGCAAGCACCCCTCCATGGCCTCTGCATCAGCTCCTGCCTCCAGTTCCCTGGACCACACACTACAAGATGTAAGATGAAATAAGCCCTTTCTTCCCCAAGTTGCTTTTGGTGGTAATGTTTGATCACAGCGATAGAAACTCAAAGACAATGGTCAAGGAGTACAGCAGGACCATAGAGGATGCTGCTTGCTACCCAGCTGCCAAGCTGGCTTATACTCAGCTAGTTTTCTTGTACAGTTAAGGACTATCCATCTAGGGATGAGCTTCCCTACTGCTGGGCTGGGCCCTCCTACAGCAGTTAAAAATCAAATGATCCCCAAAGACACACACAGAGGCTAATCTGGTCTGGACAGTTGCTCAATTGAGGGTGTCCTCTCGGATGACTCTAGACTACCAAGTTGACAGTTTAAGCTAACCAGGGCAAGTATCTGCTATCAATACGCCATAGAAAGAAGAGGGAGAAGAGGAGGCGGGAGGGAGGAGTGGGCAGGGAAGAAAGAGAAAGGAGGAAAGAGGGGGCCGATGTGGGGGGATATTGGCTACAGATGTCTGAAATTTCATCCCAGCTGCCATTTTCTAGCTATATGACTGACCACTGGAAAGCTATTTATATGTTGAGGCCTCAATTTTCTTATCTGTGAAGTGGAAGTAAGTATCATATAGGGAAGCTATGGTGTGAAAGTGCATGCTAGCACCTGCCTGTGGTAATCATTCCAGGTCACCCGCTGGCCGTGTCCTGCTGCTGTTCTTACTCAGTGGCTACTAACAGTCTCCATTACTACTGCCTATAAAAACTCCAGTTTAGACCAGTCCTTCAGTCATCACCGAATTTCACTGAATTTTTTATGACCCCTTTCTTTTCCCTCTTTTTTTTGATCATGTGCAGCCAAGATAGCATTCCAAAGATTCCTGCAGAATTATCTATAGCCTTGAGATCTCACCCACCCATGCGTGCAATCAACAAAGACTTACTAACAACATCTGCTACGTGCCAGACACCCTGCTGAGCACCAAAGATCTGGTGCTGAGCAAACACAGGCCAAGTTCCTTTCCCCATAAGGTGGACAGTCGATTCATGAGTCAGGCATCACACAAATAATCATAAGCATGAAAGCATAATTAAAACCTTGATTGCTATTTTAAAAAACCCACCAATGGGGAGTTTCCTCTTTTAAGAACATGAATGCTTTAAAAAAAATCCCACAAGTTGAGCAATTTTGAGACATCTATAAAAGCCACTCTGAAAGAACTTGAAACCCTTTGCTCACACTTGCATCAGGACATTTGGAAAATTAATTGCTGTGCCTTGTCGGGAATGTGTGTCTTTGTCTGAGAGCTGTATTTCCTGCAACTGCAAATTAATGTAAGATGTTGGCTCCCCTGCAACGGAACAATGGCCTGAGTGCAATCGTCCTGTGGTTTGATACTTCATCAGCAGCTAGAGGAGTCTCCGCCCTCTCTCATGTCCCCTGGCCTCACGCTACCACAAAGAGCAATTAGCTGAAGTAGAAAAGATTACAGCCAGGTGCACAGTCTGAAGCAGGAGTGAGAGCGTGGAGGATCATGGGAAGAAACCCCTTTGCTGAGTGTTTTCAGTCTCTGGGCAGCCTGGTGATGCCACAGGCATGCTTGGAATCTTAGGGCATTGGGACCTTTTGTATTTCACTGCAGAGTTCTGCCTCAAGGGCATTTCTCTGTGAACAGAAATGGAGCTGGGAGGCTTGCTCACTAATGTGCAAAGTGGAATGGTCCTCTTAAGGGTTAGAATTTGTCTTACGACATGAAAGGCCAGGGTACACTTGAGTTTAACATCTTAGAATGGAATCCAAGGGATATTTCCTAGAAATTAAGTGATCCTTCATACAAAAGCATAAGACGTGCCAGGCAGAAGTTCAGGTAAAGTGTGCTTGTAGGATGGTCTTTTAAATCCCTCAAATTTGATGAGAAACAAACCTTATAATATTCTTCTTTCTGTTTCTCTCTGTTGAGAGTTATGTGTTATGGGACTTAAAACTGAGTGAAAAGGAAAATTGTGAAAGAAGAGCAATGTTATGATCTCTGGGTCATAAAATTCTTGCAAGATACCATTGATTATATTGGTCCCCAAAACTCCCCAGGCAAGAGAGAGTGAGTGACATCCAACATGACATTATGATCACAGGAAAAGACTGGCAGGTGCCTTCAGAAAGGTTCTTCCTGGAGCTATCTCAGGGTCTCCTGTTCATTAAGCATAGAAGCATCCTTCTTTGCTCTCAGGGCTTCACAAGAGGAACATGCTGGCATCTCTCCAAAAAGAAATTCCAATAACACAGATGCCAGGAGAGTGATAGAACTCTCTGATGAAGCCCCCTGGGAGCTAAGGTTTAAGAGATAAAATCCTGATAGTTTCTTGTACAACGGTGAACACTTATCACAAGCAAATGCTTAAAAAATGGAAGAAATATCTAAAGAAATACATAGAAATCAGCAATACCCAAGTGGAAGAGCACACTCATTTAATAGTAGGATTCAAGCCACACAACCACGGATTAAACTCAGTCTGCTTAGCTGTGGATTGAATGTGCTTTGAACCAGTTTAAGACTTCATTTTCCAGTATAACAATATTGAAGCATGGCCTTTGAGAAGGACTGGAGGGGCCAGCAAGATGGCTTAGTGGTAAAAGAGCTTTCTGTGCAAGGCTGAGGACACAAGTTCAATCCTGGCACCCAAGTAAAGGCAGAGGGGGAGAACCAACTCCATGAAGTTGTCCTGTAGCCTTCGCATGCATGTTGTTGCATGTCTGCCCCCAGGACTCCCCACCATACACACTCCTACCATGAAGCAAGAAGAACCACATGGGGTATGAACAGATGGGACTATCCACTCTTGAAGTCTCTGCCTCCACAAATGCAAACTAAGCAAACTTACTCTTTTTCAAAGTATCCAATGACAGGTTGTTGTTATAGCAGCACAAGATGTACTAATACTCTCCTCTGTTTCTTCAAGTGATGAGTGTGAAGGTCTAGACCTAACTTTATGGGCTCCATCTTAGGGAAAGGGCCACCATCTCAGACCACCTGCTGTACTCAGTTCCAGGAAGGACCTCAGGAATGTGCCATGACAACCCGAACGGATACAGAGCAGTATCCTCCTGCAGACATATCTAGATAATCCTGCTGAGCAGTCCAGATAATCCTGTTCAGTGGGTTGGGGTTCCCTGCCAAAAGTCTAATCCAATGGTTTCAAATGTGGTTTCGTGCCCAAAGTCTAGACCAATAGTTTCAATAAATCACCTTGCCCCATATGCCTTCTACCCAATCCCAAGCATGTAATTCCCGGCTTGTGGTTTTTCCCTATAAAAAAATCTCTACACCTGGGCTCGTGGCCAACACTGCCACATTTCCTTCCATCTGTCATGTGGTGGCCCAAGTTGAACCTGAATAAAAGACCCTTATGTGCTTGTATCAGAAACCGGCTCCTTGGTGGTCTCTGGGGGTTTCAAGAAATGGGTACAACAATGAGATGCAGAGACAACTATTGTGTTGATCAACATATTCTCTTTCAAACACCTACCCTTGTTAGCAACAGGTTCAGATGCCTACATATTAGAAAATACAAAATAATAACAGCATAGCTGTGTACAGAAGTCTGAAGACAGGCCCTAGCTAACAAGCTGATTCCATAAGGTCATAGGAAGGCCAGGACTTTCTTCTGGCTCTGGCAACTGAGAGCCAGATTGCATCTTCAAAATTATCTAATAGTACAAAATGGTCTCACTGAAAGTGGCAATGCAATCAGCTGACTGCTCTGGGCCCCCTCACAGTCATGGCCTGCAACCCTACCTCTTCCCCCAGGTAGTCAGCACTATTATGAGATGAGCCTGTGGGAGGCGACTAGATCACAAGAGTGGAGCTCTTCTGAACGGGGCTAGTGCTTGCCTTAGGATTTCTGTGCTGCAGTCAAACGCCATGACCAAGGCAACTTGGGGGAAAAAAGAGTTTGTTTTAGCTTATACCTCCAGGGGACAGTCCATCACTGAGAGAAGTCAAGGCAGGAGCGCAAACAGGGCAGGAACCCAGAGGCAGGAGCTGATGCAGAAGCCCTGGAGGGGTGCTGCTCACTGGCTTACTCCTCGTGTTTTTCCCAGCCTGCTTTCTTATGGAGCCCAGGACCACCAGCCCAGGGATGGCACCACCCACAATGGGCTGAGCCCTCCCCCATCAATTGCTAATTAAGAAAATGCCTTCCAGGCTTGCCTCTGGCTGGATCTTAAGGCAGCATTTTCTCTATCAAGGCTCTCTCCTCTCTGCTGACTCTAGCTCATGTCAAGTTGACATAAAGCTAGCCAGGACAGTGTCCTTACAGAAAAGGATAGCCGATAGCTCATTTCTACCTGCGATTGTAAGAAGATACTGTGAGAAAAACAACTGACTATGAGCTACAATGTGGTCTTTCCCATACAGAGTCTGACAAAAACTTGATCTTGTCTTTTGCACCCTGCACATTGTAAGAAATGATTTTTTTTATTATTTATAAAACACCAACGTTGTGACAGGTTCTTCTAGTAGTCTCAATACTGAGCCAATTGAGGAAAGAATGGTAAGGAGCTTCGTAGAATATCTGGTCACTCGTTTAAAAACTTTCTGAAAGTCTTCCCAGCATGTGTGTCTCAATTTATTAGCTAGGGCTTGGTGGCTGGCCATACACAGCCCAAGGAATATGATACACACACACACAGTTACCATCCATCAAGTGAGTTCTGTTAGTAAAGAAAATGAAAGCTTGGGTGTTGGTAGACAACTGGCAGCCTATGCTATAGGATTAGTGCAAGACCAGTGAACCATTCAGGTTAGTTGCTGGTACTGCTGCTGTTGCAGGTGTATCAATAAATTTGAGTCTTTGCCGGGCGGTGGTGGCATATGCCTTTAATCCCAGCACTCGGGAGGCAGAAGCAGGTGGATCCCTGAATTTGAGGCCAGCCTGGTTTACAGAGCAAGTTCCAGGACAATCAAGGCTACACAGAGAAACCCTGTCTTGATAAACCAAAGATAGATAGATAGATAGATAGATAGATAGATAGATAGATAGATAGATAGGTAGGTAGATAGGCAGATAAACAATAACTGCGAGTCTTTAAAATGTGCTCCTGGGGCTGGAGAAATCGGCCAGGGGCTCAGAACACACACCACAAAGGACCCAAGTTCAGTTCCCAGCACCCAAGTTGGGTGGTGTGGTGGTTTGAAAGAAAATAGCTCACAAAGGGAGTGGCACTAGTAGGAGGTGTGGCCTTGTTGGAGGAAGTGTGTCACTGTGGGGGCGGGCTTTGAGGTCTCTTTTGCTCAAGCTTCCCTCAGTGTGACTGTCGGTTGACTTCCTGTTGCCTGCAAGATGTAGCGCACTCAGCTCCAGCACCACATCTGCCTGCATGCTGCCGTGCTCCCCACCATGATAATGGACTGAACCTCTGACACTGTAAGAAAACCCCAATGAAATGTTTTCTTTATAAGAGTTGCCATGGTCACGGTGTCTCTTCACAGCAATAAAAACCCAAACTAAGACAGGTGGTTTATATATCATCTTTAACGCTAGCTCCAGGGGATCTGGTGTCTTCTTCTGGGCACCTCTGTAGGTACACAACCACACACAGACACACACATGCATACATAATTTCAAAATGAAATTTTAACATATTTCTACTCTTGCACATGATCAGCAAAGTGATATGGAAAGTTCAGCCACCCACATGTCAGTGCGTGTGTTTCTCCACATGAGCACCACCTCACCAAAGCTGTTTGGATAGAGATGAATTGTTTTGATGTTGCTTCTTAGGAAAGACTCTTTCAGTCCCTATTAAGCATATTTTTCTTTCTTTTCTTTTCTTTTTTTTTTTTTCTGAGACAGAGTTTCCCTGTGTAACAGCCCTGGCTGTCCTGGAACTCAATTTGTAGACCAGGCTGGCCTTGAACTCACAGAGATCCACCTGCCTCTGCCTCCTGAGTGCTTGAATTAAAGGTGTGTGCCACCACTGCCCAGCCTATTAAGCAATTATTTATCTAGTATCTAGACCCATACTCGATGCAGGGAACATGAGTTTCAGTCTTCCATGAGATAACAGATGAGTGGGAGAAGCAGCCAATAGAAGGACACATGTGGTGTGGTTGGATGGAAACACGGGGAAGTCCAGAGCATATGAAGGGTGACAGCCTCTGCGGATGAATTCTATGAGCTGAGCTGATGCTGAATGACAAGTGGTGAAAACACAGGTGGAGGTGAGGAAGCGCTTGGAGTGGAATGGATGGCCCAGGTGCAGGATAGAGCCAGTGTCGTAGACCAAGCTACAGCACAGTGGCTCCACGGAGACCTAAGTCCACATGACATCACCTCACGTATCCCCCATAGGGAAAATTCCAGCCACTACATACTGACCTGACTTTCTGAAGTGGCCAACGTCATTTCAGGCTAAGTCATGTGAACAAGGCAGACAACTGGGATGGGTGGTTCAAATTTAAAGCCAAACTTAGTTCAAGAACCAAAGTAGTGGGACTTACTTGTTTGGTCTGATTTCTCAAGACAGGGTTTCTCTGTGTAGCCTTGGCTGTCCTAGAACTGACTCTGTAGACCAGGCTGACCTTGAACTCACAGAGATCCGCCTGCCTCTGCCTCCTGGGAGTGCTGGGATTAAAGGTGTACACCACCACCGCCCAGGACTTACTTTTTAATTCACAGTTTGACTTAAAAAGAAATCCTCTTCCTCCAAAGGATCGAGAAGGCTGCAACAACATTGGACAGTGCTATCCTAGGAAGAATGCAAACAAATTTCAAGTGACCCCTTGGCAGGGACAGCACATCCTTTGTCTAGCGATGGAGTGCTGATTAATCTTCATTGCCAACTTGCTGAGATTTAGGATCACCATGGAAACAGATCTCTGGGTGTGTCTGCGAGGGATGGGAAAAACCCATCCTAAATGAAGGTAGCACTGTTATGAGGGGTGGGGTCCCAGACTGAATGAAAAAGAGAGAGCAAGTTGAATCCCGGCATCCATGGCTCCCTCGGCCTCCTGACTGCAGACACAGTGTGATCTGCTGCCTCCTGGTCCAGATGCCATGCCTTCCCTGCCATGACAGGCTGTACCTCTGGGAGCTGTCAATCAAAGCAAATCCTTCTTTGCTCAACGTTATTTCTGTCGAGTGTTTTGTTGCAGCAATGGAACTAGGAACCAACACAGATGGCATGTTCTTTATACTGCGCAGAGACAACTAAAATACTGGCCTCTACATTTACTAGCATTTAAATTTAAGTTCTGGACCCAAGGTGAAAGCACCTTTCTGTATGGCGGCATTTTGATGTTCCTAAAGCCATCGATAATTAAATAACAATTCCAGTTCCAGTTGTGGGATATCTCCTTATGAGTTGTTGGAGGGCCAGGACTTCCCTCACTGAGGAATAATATCAGAAGGTGCAACATGAGCTGCCGAGAGAGAAGAGGTAGCCATAGTCTTATCCAGCTGTAAACCTGACAAAGGACAAGGCCAACTTACCAGGCGAAGCAGGCCCAGGGGTACAAAAGGGGGCACCGTTGCTATGGAAACAACCAACGGCTTCCTGGTTGCATTCAAGACCCATGCTCCAGGAGGGTATTCATGCCAGTACTGTGAACCTGGTTAAATGCCACGGCTGTGGAGGTCGTGGACCCTGGGGGGAACTTACTAGCTAAACTGACATGCATCAAACTGTCTTGAAAATATTAGGTTTATACCCATAAGCAAATGTTTCTCTCAGCCTCAATCAGACAAGCTTTTCTTGGCACCGAGCAGTAGCTGATGCTGAGAAGAAATAACTGTTGAGTGGTCAGTTCCAAGCAGGACATTTATACCAACTCCTCTGAGCCTCAGGGAACATTTTGGAAAAGGGGACAGAAATCATGTAAAAGCTGGAAGATAGGGAGAAGGACTCATAAACGCTGTCATTGGGGCACGACAGAGCCATTGAAATCATGATCTCAGCATCTGCTGTTGCCTGCATGGGACCCACACAAGATCCGGTTGTCAACAGTCAGTTATGGATTATAGAGAGGATCGTGGAACCCTACACCTTCCTGTTGAACTATTGGTCAGTGATGGACTCTGAGGAAGGATAGTCATGTCCTTCAGTTGTGTGCCCACCCGTGGCTTGAGCCCACCAGGCTCCGGTGAGTAGTTCCAAACCCACGGTCACAAGGCAATCTCCGTTAAAGTCAGCGAGCCACACAGCAAAATGAAAAGGTAAGAATTTGAGGGAGGGACTTGTAAGGAGGAGGGGAGAGTGATGGGTAGGAGGGAGGTGGGGAGGAGAATCAGAATGCATTATATACATGAATATAACTGTCAAAGAGCAAATGTAATCAATAAAAAGGAAAATAATTTTTAAAATAATTACAAAAACTAGAACAAATAAAGGAATACTTTTGTCTCTGGTTCTTAAAAGCTCTGTTTCTATGAATACTTTTTAACTGTTCATAAATTTTCAGATACCAGCCCTTTTAGAATGTGGGGGTTTGTGCCTCCTGGGCCAGAATATTCAGAAAAGCAATACCTTGTTGATCCCTGTTTTTTCTTACATCTAATAAGTCATTTTTATTACCTTCCCTCCCCCATAAATATTTCAAACATATCCTCTCTTCTTGAGCCTGCTGCTGCTGGTTGGCTGAAGCCTTCTAAACCCAGTGCAGCTATTCCTCTCCAGCTGCCTCCCACGCCTCTCCCTTCGCCTGATCTCTGCCGAACACTGCCACCAGAGTGGTGTTCCCCAGAGGAAAAAGGAGTGATTTTTCATCTCTGCTTAAAATGTTCCAAAGGATGCCACCGTTCCACTAAACACCCCAAATCCTTCCCTTCAGAAAGATCTCAAAGTGAGGTGCTACACCCCTGCCCAGTCTTGTCACCCCTGCCGGACTCCTATGTTGCCACCAACAGAAGTCCCTGGTTGCTCTTGCTCTCCCAACATCTGCGTCTAATCTTGCAGCAAATCATTTCCCCGTGGACTCTCCTCAGCCTTCGCGGCCTCACATAGCTGTAGATAACATGTTACTTTCCTGATCTTTTCCATCCTTCATCCTACTTGGAAGTGAAAGCCCTTACATGGGGCACAGGACTCCAGGTGCATCACCCCCTGACTTCTGGCTTCTGATTCCCACAGCTCGGAAGGTTCTGCTGTGGAGGGCGGTGGTGCTGGTGGTGGGGTACTAGTTACTTTCCTGTTGCTGTGTACAATGCCTGGTAAAAAGCAAGTTAGTGAAGAGGAGACCGTCTCACCTAACAGTTCCAGAGGGTAGAGTCCATCATTGTTGGGCCCCATAAGGCCCGGGCCTGAGGCCCAGCATAGCTTCCTGAGCCTAGCTGAGTTTGGCGACCTGTCTTCGGACATGACTTCGCATACAAGTGACTCAGCTCTACCTAGAATCGCCTCTGCCTAGTAACTGCTGAGATGGCATCATCTCATTGGCCCGCTATCCTCACCCCAGTCCCCCATCACTCCAACCTATATAAGTCCACTCCTGATGCAATAAAGCGAGTTCCTGCTTTGACAAGGCTCCCGGCTCGGTGTGCTTCTCTCTGCTGGACCAGGGAGGTCTGGGCTGTGGGCACTCACCATCCCCCTCTGCCCCAGGGAGAGACCGGCTGGACCAGTCCTGCCTCTGCCCTACCTGTGGGTCAGACCGACACATCATGGCGGGGAGAACATGGCAATAGGTGGAAAGGCATGGTGGCAGGAACAGGAAGCTGGCTGATCACATTTCATCCCTGCACAGGAAACAGAGAGCGAACAGGAAGTGAGGCAAGGCCGTAAATCTCAAAGGATGCCCACAGTATCTAACTTCCTCCGGCAGGGCTCAACTTCTAAAGGTCCCATAACAACCCAAACAGTACCATCATCAACTAGGGACCAGTGTTCAAACACATGAGCGTAAGGGGAAGGGTTATTATTGAAACCATGATAGAAGGTGTGTGGCTATAGTGATGTGGGGCTAACTTACACCTTTTGTCCTGGGGTGGTTATTCACCTTCTTTTACCCTCTGACATGCTTAATAAATTATATCATCCATACATAAAGGCACATTTGCTTAAGACCAGTTTTCTGGGGCTCGTTTATTTCTCATTTATTTTCTTTAATTTGATGTTTTCTTTCCCTTTTGCTGTCTAATTGAGACAGTAAGCCTGGTCATAGTCTTAAAACGCTCTTTAAAACTGATAATTCTGCTTATGTCGTAGACCAAGATTCCTTCCGTTCTTATGATCTGTGATGCCCCCTCCTTTTCTGCCCCCCCCCCCACTTCTTGCTTCTCTCCAAGTCCTCCCATAGTTAAGGAATCCCTCTGGTTATCTTATGATATGCCCGTGGCAACATCACATAAAAACGAGCCTCAGTCAGAGAAAAGCACAGTACTGAGGGGAGGGTTACTGACATGGTTCCCTTCCTTTCTGAGCATAGTTCACCTGCACCAAGACAGGACAAGACACAGAGAGGCTTGGATTCTGGACATCAGAGAACTCAGGAGACAGCATGGCAATTCTCAAAGTCAAAATACTGTGCCTTTTTTAAAGTTAAAATATCTTTATTCCAAAAAAGAATATATGAAACCATCTTTTGAAATAGCATTATCTATCTATAACTCTTACTTTAATATCTTAAAGACAGAGGGGGGAAATGGCCACTTTAACATAAAACAAGTATGATTTTGTGGGAGAGACAGGGTCACAGTAGTAACAGACTACAGGTGGCAAATGAGGGTCTTCTTGATTATGACTCCCTTGCTATTGGCTTCTCAAGGTGATGTATTCAAAGGAGCTATGAGAGTTAGTATGTGCTCCAAAAGAGAGCTTCAACTGATTAGTGATGTCTGTCTTCTGCATAAAGTTTGGAAAGTAGCTACATCAAGATCTGTGTATTAGCTAACCCTGTCCATGGGCAAGGGGGTGTTTCAGAGAGTCTGGTAAGTTAATTAATGCTGGATTAGCAGGTTCAACTCCATGTTATTGATCTCATAACTGTAGCCTTGGAATGGAAAGTAACTCTTCTTAATTTCTCCAGCTCAGTCAGTAAGTAGTTCAACCATGAGCAGCCAAGGATCTGCCCCACTGGACAGCAGGACATTTAAAAGCTGATAAGAGTTGTAAGCTCAGTGGGTAAAAAATCTTAGAAGGACCTGAGTTTGGATCCCCCACACCTGCTAGCAAGCTGAAGATGGTGACAGGCACCTGCAATGCCAGCACCAGGAAGGAAGAGACAGCCAATCCCTGGAACTGGCTGGCCAGCCAGTCTAGCCAAATCAATGAGCTCCAGGTTCAGTGGGAAACACCTTTGTTGTTGGTTTTTGACTCTTCTAGGGGCCACCACCCAGCTCCCAAGTAAATCACATACAGAGGCTTATTCTTACTTATGAATGCTTGGCCTTAGTTTGTCTTGTTTCTAGCCAGCTTTCCTTAACTTATTCTGACTACCTTTTGCCTCTGAGCTTTTCCCATTCTCTTACTTCTGTAAATCTTACTCTTACTCCATGGCTTGCTGTGTAGCTGGGTGGCTGGCCACTGGAGTCCCCCTCTTTCTCTGGCTGCTAGATCTCCTCACTCCTCCATCTCCTTTTTTCTCTTTCTTCTCCTAGATTTCTCCTTCTATATATTTGATCTGCCTGCCAGCCTCACCTATCCTTTATACTGCCTTGCTGTTGGCCATTCAGCTCTTTATTAGACCATCAGGTGTTTTAGACAGGCATAGTAACACAGCTTCACAGAGTTAAACCAGTGCAACATAAACAAAAGTAACACACCTTAAAATAAGATTCCAGCCGGGCGTTGGTGGCGCACGCCTTTAATCCCAGCACTCGGGAGGCAGAGGCAGGCGGATCTCTGTGAGTTCGAGGCCAGCCTGGGCTACCAAGTGAGCTCCAGGAAAGGCGCAAAGCTACACAGAAGAAACCCTGTCTCAAAAAAACCAAAAAAAAAAGATAAGATTCCATTACAAAACCCTGTCTCAAAAACTATGCTGGAGAATAATTGAGACAACCACCCAGAGTTGAGCTATGGCCTCCACACAGATGCATACACACGCACACATCCACCCACATCCACATGCACACACGTATACAGTACACACACACAAGTTAAAAACAAATTAGGCTGAGAAAAGGCTCCAAGAGGAAGACGGATAAAAACACACATCTTCTGCTTCCTGGTTTTGGTCCACATTATCCTTACATTTAACAGCAACAACCAAACGAGCAAAAGATGATGCACTCCAACTCAGACTGTAATAGGTCAAGTAAATGATTCTAAATTCAAAAGTCACAGGCAATAGGCAAGCTCCGACCCTTAACAAGCAAAGTCTAATTTTAAAGCAGCTTGACTCTAGCTGAGTCTGTCACTGAATGAAGTCAGCTTGTTCCCTAGGACTGAGCCTTTGGGACTGTGAAGGTCACCAGTGTCTGGGACATATGTGCTCTGTTTAGAATTTTCCGGGAGGGGCTGGAATGAACCACGCCAGCTGTGAGAGGCTTTCAGAGAACAATCTACATGTGCATTTGCCACTGGCGACTGTTGCATGATCTGAGTCTGCGTTTGGACAGCTTGGTGCCAGCCTTGCCATCACACACAATTAGTCTCGTTCACAAATTTGTTTCTGCTGCGTCTCCTGCTTCCTGGATATGAACCAGTTTGGATTCCTCATGAACAATGGAGTGGGTAGCAGGAGGTATAAGGAGTACCTTCAGCTGCCCCTTCTTCCAACCTTCAAGTCTGATGTTTTTAGAAACTGACCACAATAAACAAGAGTGGTTAAGAATACCTCTGAGCAGGGCACCAGCTACGCACTCCAACTCATATTAAAATGCCTGACCTACTGTGAGCTTGTTCAAAAGCCAGTTCAAACACGAAAGCAACATTTGCTTTGGAGTCAAACATCTAAAGGACTACATCTCTAGACCTCAAAATGTCATTCCTGTCTGAACAGACCTTACACACCCCTGCTTCTCTGACTGGCCCCAGCTTCATTGTGCTTCAACTAAAGGAATTATTCTTCAATGGTGGATTTTCAATGTCAATGTTTTTTAGCTTTCTCTGATCAGATAAGTGTTAATTCAGGCCTCACAGACAAAATTATTCTTTTTGTTTTGTTTTGTTTTTGTTTTTCAAGATAGGGTTTCTCTGTGTTGCCCTGGCTGTCCTGGAATTCATTCTGTAGACCAGGCTGGCCTCAAACTCCAGATTTCAGAAATCCTCCTGCCTCTGCCTCCCAAGTGCTGGGACTAAAGGCGTGGGCCACCATGACCCAGCTGACAAAACCATTCTTAATTTTAGAGACTAGTACTAGTAGCCTACCTGTCCTGATTAGGGTATAGTTGGGAGTGTTTTCTTAAACTGGGATGCATTGTGGGGTATGTGTAGATTTTCAAATCTATATGGGGCATGGCTCTTCCCAGATACCATATGCTGTCAAATAAAAACTCAGCACCAGGGATGGGCTGCCTCTTTTAGAGTTGTTGGCTGGTGAGGTCCTATAAAGACCCCCTCAAAAAAA
>CABHPR010127853.1:0-13693 GCA_902168415.1 Peromyscus melanophrys
CTTTTGACACTCTGTCTGTCTTCTCTGCTCTAGTATATAACAAGGCCAGCCTTCCTGACAGCAGGACAGCTTCCTCTATGTTGAGCTTCCTCCTTAGAGCTGGCCTTTTACAGAAGCTAGAAATGACTGAGCCTGAAGAGACACCTACTGGAGAATGAAAGCATGCTTTCCCCTTGGCAGCATACACTTTTTTTTCCCATTCCATTATCTCAGACATACAGTATATAATGTCAAGAAATCTTCATATTTCTATCTTGGCTCTCTAGAGAAGGGAAGTGATCATGTGAAAGTAAAGTTTCTGGGCCAATTTAACCCTCTTGCTACTATAGGTCATACTCTGAGTGTAGTTATTTCTTAGATTTACTTTTTTCACTTCTTTATTTCTTGGTAACTATACCAGTAAAGTAGAGGTCTTGGTTCCTATGCGTAGCTCTCACAGTGAGCTATCAGGACATATCATCATCAACATCAGGGATGAAGGATGAAATTGGATGGGATCAGGACCACATAAGATAAGTAACTAGTAGACAAAGAATATGTGGTGTGGAGGCTGTATACAGTGTCATGAATGGATGACTACAAGTGAAGTGTTGGTGAAGATTATGTAAAGATAGAGAAGTAGCACATTAGAATGGAGTGTGTGTAATAAGAAAAGCCACTTTCTGACTTCCTCAGGGCAGTCATAAGAAACTTCATAGAAAATGTGACTGGAAGGGGGTGAGGAATCAACCAAAGCGGAGTTCAGATGATGCTGAGATTTGCATTCAGCAGACCTGCTTCTACATATGATCAGCTCTGCCATCCTACTAACTTCATTGACACCGCACTGATCCATCTGTCTCTACTAGTGATCAGCTATTTAGGCTGCAGAAGGGGTGATGGCAGATGATTGACTTGAAATCTTCTGGTATACCTGGCTAGAAACTGTTGTTTCTCATTCACCATTTCTTTGACGCAGGGTCTTACTATGTAGCCCTGGCATCTGGAACTCATAGAAATCTCTATGTCTCTGTCTCCCCAGTGCTGGGAATAAAGGTATGTGCCATCATCATACTCAGCTAGAAGCTTATGGCAAACAAATTAACATTTTGTAGAAAATAAGACCCTATAGTCGGGGGTCAAAGAGCTAAAGTTCATAATCATTGAAGCTAACATGCCTCTAGACACATGCCTGACCTTTTCTGAATGTGTTCAGAGCTGGGAAAATATATATACTACACAAACAAATTCCTATGGGAATTATATTCCTAAATGACCCAGCAAGATGGCCTGATCATAGCAGACATTGATTAGACCAGCTTCCAGGATGGCATTGGGAAAACAAGAGACAATCTTTGCTCTATTCATTATTCATTGAGGATTTAGAGCCTATTAATGGCAAATGACACAAGGATTTGTGTGCCAATTCCAAATGATTGACAACATCCTCCTGGAGAATTAGGATGAGAAGGATTTTGAGAAAGGGCTCAGTATGGAGTAATGGGGTGGATTATTTCTGTCTGTTGTGAGAAAAGCTAGGATTGAAGAATAAGTGCTATGTATTTACTATTTCTATACCACTAAGCAAATAATAAAAATAACACACATATCTGATCTTAAAGGATTATGTGGCCTGGAGGGTGATCCATGCCAATAAACCAAGCATGACAAAAGCCACCCTACCTTTTAGTACCCAAATAATCTAGGCAGGTGTCTCTTAAGATACTTATTACACAAAGGGTGATTCTTAAGCTCTAACAAATAGGCATGTAGAAGGGAGAGGGAAAAAAACAGACACTCCTCCAAGACAGAGCACACCAACAAAGGCAGAGTCATGAAATTCACAGCCGAGCATCAATGGCATAGGAGCTTGTGAATTTGGAAAATAGGAGTTGTATGGGAAGTGATTGAGATGAAGTGACTGAGGTAAGCAGGCTTGTATGTCATAGGCAGGTATGTCAAAGTACTTTATTAACTTGACTTGCAAGAGATGGGAGGCAATGCAGTTTGTGGCTCCAAGAAATCCCTATTAGCATGTATTTAACCATTTTCACAACAAGTGTAACTTTTATAACCAATGAGCTGCCATTAATTCCTTTGGGCAGCTCTGGTTGTTCTGTCATGATCTATGCTGCCTCAAAATTGGAATAGAAGCTAAAGGTGAAATAAGATTGTGTATTGATAACCCATTGTTTTGATCAATTGACATCATTATAGCAACTCAAGTGAAGGCAAATCCCATAATAACTTTCTAGAAGACAGCTTTGGTTGATTTGGTTCCCATGGCTTCCTATGTCCTTTCTTCTTTAGTAATTATCTTCTAATGCCCTTGGAGAACTTCTACCAAATTCCACTGATATAATTAACCACACCTTTTACTTTGTATCTAAGCTTGTATCTTTGCCATGGTCTTTATTCTATTCATCCAGAATTTTCCCAGCATTTTTATTGGCTAGTAGAGAGAAGGTGTCAGCTTTGTACTGTAAACTTCAGAGTGACGAGTATCAGGGCTTGTTTATCACTGTACAATTCACAGTATTGAGTTATGTGCACTGTACAAGGCAGATGCTCTGTAAATGTGTTACTGTGTGAACTGAATTGTGATGATGACTTGATGTTGGAATTTTAATAATCATTTTAAATGGACTCGGTCACCTGTCAAGTTTCCACTGAAGTCCATAGAGCTGTATTTGTAAATCATTTTTTATCAAATCTTATCAAATCATTCTAAAAATAGGTCATTAGACATGAGGCCATGATGAACTTAGTCATACTCATGAGGTTTATAAAGAATAAGAGGTCATACCACTATGATTATGATTATGGTCACCATGCAGCATATTAATCCAAAATAATTTCAGGAGACACATTGTGACTGTCAATTCTTGGGGTAAAAATTTCTTTGGTTTATAACAAATTAAGTGTCTTCTGCATGGTAATAAAATAATGTGTCTTATTTTAACCACAGAGAAGCCTTTGAATAATACAGGAGGATGTTCTAGTTCTAATGTAGTTTTGAGGGGATTGGCAAGTTTAGCAATAATAAAATTCATTATGGAATTTGCCTTCACCACAGTTGATAAAATAGTAAGTTGCTAAACTTCAGCAAGTTTAAGAAGAGTCACAGGAAGTGTAAACTATGATGACTGTGGAGAATAAAGGATAAGTGACATTCTAGTAATGAAAAGTGACAATAATATTCCCTGTAATTTTTGAGCAAAGACTAGTTAGAAAATTGTGGCATAATGCCAACTACCATCTGTGGTTCTGGTAAGTGCTGCAGTGTGGTAATATTTTATTTGTGCTTTAACAAATAGAGCTTGCCTGGGGATCTGAGGACAAAGCCAGCCACTATATTAAGCACAGAGGTGAGACAGTGGTAGCACATGCCTTTAGTCCTAGCATTCAGGAAGCAGAGGACTAGCACTGAGGAGGCAGAGATTCATTTGGATCTATGTGAGTTCAAGGCCACACTGGGAACAGTGCCAGGCATGGTGGCACACATCTTTATTTCCAGCATTAGTTAAACATAGATGTCTGGAGGTCTGTACAGACAGATGTACAGACAGACAGGAAGTGATAGAGCCGGGTGGAAAGAGGAGGTGATGTAGCTGGGTGGAGAAAGAAAGTAAGATGACAGAGCACAGAAAGGTATATAGGCGTGAGTATACAGGAAGTAGCTCTCTCTTGAGCTGAGGATTTCCTAGGGGTTAAGAACTTGTGGGTGGCTTGTTCTATTCCTCTGATCTTTCAGCTTTCACCCCAATATCTGGCTCTGGGTTTTTTATTAATAAGACTGTCTAGCAATTTATGTTACATTGTAGGTACTGTCACTCAGCTCATGCAGAATGACCCCAGAGCAAGCATAGAGCTTTGATTCATGTGGATGGACTGTATGCAGTAAGAAGTACTTTGGAGTACTATCTAGAGAATTGACTTCAAAGAATGGTGCATTTTATTTCAAAAATGCAAAATAAGTAAATAATAGAGTATTTTAAATGCCAAGACTCACATTAGCATACCATCTTGGATCACATGCCAATTCCTGAGCCAACCAAGGAACAGGTAGGTGACACTAGGAATAAAATTTCTACTGTTCTTACACTTCTTTTCTCTAGAGCAGAGTCCCACACAGAAGCATAAAGTGGAAAACTCTTCCTTTCACCATGCTTCAGAAACGATAGCACTAGGCTTCCTAGGAAGCCGGTACCATTCAAGACAAAGAGGTATCCAGTATGAGATAGATGCTCACTGTTCACAGCTAGGATGGTCAGAAGTGATACCTGAACACACTTTACACTCAGCCCTGTCACAAGCTCTCTCAGGAACTGTTTATGAGGGGTAGAATTTATTATTTTAGGGTGTTCCCAGTCAAGTTTCCGTAACATTATCCCATTCTTTTTTCCAATTCTCTCTGTTTTCTAGCCTACAAACAAAGATTAGTCAGTAACATGAAAAACAACAGATTTTATTTGAATGCAACTCTTCATCCCTGGCTATCTTGAACTTTTACCAAGTTCTAGGACTATATTTCTCATGGTATTTGCTCATAGAACCTCTACATACTTGATCAGAGCACATAATCACACATAATCAGAGCACACAGAGTTTGAAATAACATCCAAAGGAACCCCAAGTCACAGTTCCAGCTCATCTGTCTACTTTTATTTTATTTTTGAGATTATAATTTAATTATAACATTTCCCCTTTCCCTTTCTTTCCTCTAAACCTTCCCATATACCCCTCTCCACTCTCCTTCAAATTCATGGACTCATTTTTCACTAATTGCTATTGCATGCATATATGTACTTGTATATACATATATATTCCCAAACACAACCTGTTTGGTAGGAATGATGCTACCTGTATGTGTGTTTTCAGTGCTGACCATTTGGCACTAGACAATCAATTGGTGTGCTCTTCCCTAGGGAAGATCTCTTCTCCCACTCCTAGCTTATTCCAGATGCTTATAGTTCTTTGTGTAGAGTTGAGGCCTCCTGGGCCTTTTCCTATTTTCTTTGACATATCCATTGGTGTCATCCTTGTTCATTCATGTTGGCAAGGCTTTATGGATATAGCTTCTGACATTACTAGGACACACAGTCCCACAGAAAAACTCTCGGTTTTCTAGGTTTACAATCTTTCTGCCTCATCTTCTGCAATGTCCCCTGAGCCTTAGGTGTCAAAGTATTCTGTAAAACCTGTTGTTTTGTGCACCCAGGTGTCATTCCCATTTCAAATTTTATCACAATTCTTCCTTGTTTTACCATCATTTGCAGTTCAAAACTTTTGTTGGGGGAATAACTTCTTGGGGGAACCACATATCTCCTGAATCATTAATGTCACGATTACTCTACACACAAATGAATATCATGGAAGTATATTTCTCTAAAGTTGCAAAGGTAATGAATGACATATTTTGACTACATATCTTGATAACAATTATTAATTTTATGTCTAAAGGTACGCAATTATTAAATTACTAAAATCAGTTAAAAGCTAGAACACACTGATGGGGAGTGATATAAGAAAATTTTAAAGTACTTTTCAAAACTATCATTTTAGGGCAAAGGAAGAAAAGGGGCAGACATTTGTCACGGTGACAAATCGACAGTGAGTTGATGGTCTGTCACCTGAAGCAACTGTCTTTGCGATATTGTCAGAAAGTTAGAAAATCACATAAACATTATGAGACAGCAACTCTGTATTGTTCCTTAAGCTCGAAAACAAAATCAATCAGCGATGCACCTGTGGGTGATCATTTGTTTTCTTGCTTCAAGGACAAAGAGAATAGTACATCTTTGGGGAAATGTTCTCATTATGAATGATTGACAAAATTTTCCTGGTGAATTAATAGGTTCAAATGTAAACAAGTTCTTATGTAAGGAAGGGACTGAATGTCAATGAGAACCCACTGCCTGGGAGTTTTAGCACAATGACAATGAATCTGAGGGAGTGGGGGTGATGAAGAAGGAGTCAGAGGGTGCAGAGGGAGGGTAGAAATGATGTAAATATAGTACTCATGTATGAATTCTCAAAAACTAAAATAATTCGAATTAGAGAATAAATCCAAGCCATATGATGTTCCTCATGGTTTTTTTTCTATCTATATGTGTTTCTCTGCTGACTGGAATATAATAGTAAGTTAAACTTCTTATAGATCAGAGACTTGGGAAAGGCAGGAGGAAGGAATACTTTCCAAAATGATATTATCTATACACAGACACTGTGCAGTAGGAATACTTTACATATTTTATTTTTATGAAAATATTAACAAACAATATGTTATACTACATATGATATTGATAATGTCATTGTGATTTCAAACTCCTCTGACCTTTTTTTTAATTTCAAGAAAGATGCTCTCATATATACAGGTAAAGTACCTTTTTGGAGAGATCAGAAAATGACCCTATCAAGTTAAATTAATATTATTCAAACTCAATATTGGAAAAAATGTGCTAGATGAAGAAATGGCTATGGTTACTTATTTCATTCTGTTCTCCAATCCCATCTAAATTTTTCATATGCACTGATCTCTGAGATTTTACCAGAGTTTCTTGATTTTCCCCCCTCATTTGGGCTTTAAATCTCCCCCAGTGAATTGCACAATGCAGCTGATTAGCTGGTATTTAGTGATCCTTAAAGTTTTGACTCTAAAGATGGTAATTGCCAGCATAGCACTGCCATGAGTTTAACAGAAGAAAAATAAAGTCAAAACACTTTACTTTGGCTTGTTCTAGAAAACTATTTTTCCCCCTTTGGCAAAGTTTTTCAAATCCTTTGCTTCAAGCTGATCTCGGTAATTAAAAGAATGATTTTTAAAACTCTCCAAAAGGATTTTGCATATTAAAATTCATTAAGATGCAATGTTCAACCAGCACAAGATATTTTATTGTAACTATCTATGAAAAGCAGAACAGGAAGGCAATTAGATAATTCTTTCACATCCATTGTCCATACATGTTGATTAAAATTTAGTTATATTACTGAGAACATTATCATATCAACATTAACAAGTACTTATGTGGCTATTAACTCAATTTCTCTTCAGAGATTTGGAGAAAAGGAGGGAAGGGTGAATTAGAAAAGAAGAAAAATTCTACATATTTGTTTATATTTAATGTTAGCCCACTGTGTTGAACTCATGACCCTACCCATGGTAGGCAAGCATTCTGTTACTGAGCTATATCCCTACTCCAAAACCTTACTTATTAATCTGTCCACAAAAAGGCTCCATTTCATTCAAGTGAAAAATAACATGTTCATGGCTAGGACAGATAATTTATTCATAAATAAAATTAGTCCATTGTCATGACACAATTAAGAAATTAATTTATCTCAAAAATAAAGACTATATCTAATCTTAAAGGTGTCATTAAAATAAAAGAACAAGAGAATTGTTCCTATTATTCACTGGACATTATGGAAATCCAGCAACTTACCCAGGACCATGCTGTTGTCATGGAGACATAGGCAAAGTGCGCTGCTTAGTTAGAGAATAGAAGTCTCTCAGCTTAACCAGGCTGCCAAAATGCCAATATCCACCTGTCTGTAGCCACCACAGGGGAGGAGACAGACAAGTGAGTTCTCACTGTGATATAGTCCACAAGTCTCTGTATAAAAGTAGTTGTAAGAAAAAAGAGGAAATAGAAAGGATTGTTTCAGTGTTTCCAGGGTATTTGATTTTTTAAGATACTATGAATGTATAGTGAGTTAACTATATACAACACACAGATATATAGCTTTCACTCCAAAGGAAACAAAAGACAGTTGATTCTGGAGCCAAATATGAGTGACCATTGCCTGGGAACATGGATATAAAATATCATATCCAACATAGTAACAATTATATGAAGTTTTTATAGTAATGGAACAAAGAAAATCATAAATCAAGACACCCCTCCCCCAAAATACATTGATAGAAACATCAGGTATATAAAATGTATCAAAGTAGAGAAATGGCTATAGGCTTTAAATTTGATCTGGTGGTATTCTTAGACTTTGAATTGGTGGTAGGTAGAAGTCTGTTTGCATATTCCAAAGGGATTTCATTATATTATTAGGTCAAATACAGGGGTATACAATGAATAGCTACTAAAGAGGCTAATGATAACAAAAAGATTCAGAATTTGAATTCACCACAATCATGTGTTTAATCATGTCTAATTGATCAACCAGACTTTTAGAATTTAGTAAACGTAATGCTTTCCCACTATCCTCCAAGGGAACTTCATGGGCTCCTCTGCTGGCCAAGCATCACATTCTGTGTTTGTGGGTATCAAATGTTGTTTTTTTATTCCCCACTGTGTTGGAAGGCTCATTTTTAGAATCTGATGAGCTTAGGAGGCAGGAAAACAAGTCCTCAGGAGAGCTCCTTAGTTAGTTAAACCACAAAAGAAGAAATCCCTGTAATCCTTAGACTTTATAAGCCATCATGATCTCAGTCTCAGGTTTTGTGAGGTTTTTTTTCCCCTTAATATATCTGACATAACATTAGTCTGTGACATATAAATAAAGTAAGATAACCATACCTAACATTAAAATAACCAAGAACTAAGTATAACCTAAAGAATTGCAGACAGCAGATGAGGGAAAACACATTGTAACCTACCCTAAATCATACTTTTTAACTATAATAGGTTCATCATATGTTTCTACCTCTGTCTATAATTACTTGTATTTGATGAAATATTTTATTTGATGATTGAAAGATTGTAAATAATTTGTTATCTTATATTTTCCTTTTGGCCAGTTTGATCTTATAGTAATAGCCTCATATGTATTGGCCAGATTTAATTTTAGGAAAGATTTATATTTAATACATAAATTTTGGTAACTGTTATTCATGAATAATAATTTGTCCTATTGTTTCGGTATTACATCAAACTGTGGCAGAAAATGGAAAGACTCATTACAGAAAAAAAAATCAGATAACAATATATTAACTTTAACATGTCAAATTCCTTTAAACAAAAACTGTCTTTTTTATGTGCCAAACATTAGTGACAGGGATAGAGACGAGAGGCCAGATTAGTTGACAAATCAGAGTTTCATATCTTTTGTGCACATCACCAAATCTTTTTTAAAATTTTATTTTTATAAACAGAAAAGAAAATGGGACTCAAATTGGAATCACTTTGTAGCATTATTAATTTACTTTTCATTATCAAAATGAGAATATTACTTCATTTTTAAATCAAACTTAAATTACTGTGTCCATTTACCAGCGGGCTCTTAAAGTACAAACTATCATAAATGTTGTTGTCACTGGAGATTTATATATTTTGGATAATTTATATACAAAAAGTCAAACCAAATCTTTGGGTATCTTTAACAATAGACAATGGAGTCAAGCTATGTTAAGGTAGTCAAGAGTCTGAGTATGCCACAGCACTCCACATCCTTTAATTTATTTCATCATTAAAATATGTTTTAGTATAAAAGTAATGTGGTAATCCAATTTGTTGAGATCAATTAATATTCTTCTCTATTATTTTAGTAGGAAAAAGTTTGTATTGGCTCTAAGAGTTTGGTTTGAAGGTAGTGATACCAACAAAACAGAAATTTTGGAAAATATATTTATTTATCTTTATTTTTCAACTAAGATTTTACTTTTATGCACTGTATTTTGATCATGTTTCTCCTTCCTTAACCTCTCTCAAATCTTCCCCAGCTCCCTACTTACTCAACTTTATGTTCTTCCTTCCTTCCTTTCCTTAAAAAAAAAATACCAAAAAAACCCAAACAAACCTCACAAAAATAAAAATCCAAACAAACAAGTAAAAAACCAATAAGATTACAAAATACCCAAATAAAACAAAATGAAAAGTCCACAAAAATACCATTGGGTTCATTTTGTTTTGGCCATATACTCCTGGGCACGGGGCCTGTCTTGGTGTATGGTTGCTATAACTAATGACACATCATTGAAGAAAAGTGATTTTCCCTTTGCCAGAGCAACTGCAGATAGCTTCTTGGTTAGAAGTGGGGCCCCATGTTTACTTGCTCTCTCAGTGCTAGGACCCCCTTCAGGCTTGAGTCTGTGCAAGTCTATGCCATAATGCCATAGTCTCTATGAATTCATATGGACATCAGTCTCGTTGTGTCTAGAAGACACCATTTCTTTGAAGTCATACATCATCTCTTGCTCTTAAAATCTTTCTGCCTCCCCTTCCCCATAAATCCCTGAGCACTGAGGGGAAGAGTTTGTTGAGGACATCCCATTTAGGATTGAGTGTTTCAGCCTCCCACTCTCTATACATAGTTCAGTTGTGGGCCTCTGTGTTAATTCCCATCTACTATAAGAAGAACTTCTGTGATGTGAGTTGAGCATGGCACTGATCTATAGGAATTGTTGTCCTTTTATTTAATTGTTGCTGCCTTTTAAGCCAGGGCTGTCCGCTGTCCAAATCAGCAACTGCAACTCTGTGACTACCAACAGCAGTTAGGCTGCAAGGGCTGTAGCCGGAGAGAATTCAGTTCCCTTAGGCTCTGACTCTTACAAAGCTATGAAGGGAAATTAACTAAATCTCTCTCCATCTAAAGAACTCAAGATTCAAAGGTTAAGGTGGAATTCTGCTCTTCAGAAAGGCTGAGTAGCAAGTAGTTCACCTTACATTCTCCAAAAAGCCCTCATGCTTCTCCTTGCCATGCCTTATAAACCCTTCTCCACCTGGTTCCTCCCTACCACTTCCTGTCAGCTAGTTGCTGACTCAGCCTCCGGACCTCAGATGAATTTTATTTAGTCAAACACATCTTTGCATCATTGAACGAATGTTCCAGAGCATAATCAAAAGTAACACACCTTAAAATAATATTCTGCAACAGGGTATGGTAGTATGTCATTAGGAATCAATTTATTGCTGTGTTTCTTTAGCAGAATAATAGCATTTGGTTTTTCTGCTAGGACTGTGACCTCTCTAGTCTCAGGTTCTCAGCCACTTCAGCAATGTCAGGCATGTGTTCCAGCTCATGGAGTGGGCCTTAAATCAAATCAGAAAGTGGTTGGTTGCTATCACAACCTTTGTGACACTACTGTAGCAGTATATCTTGTAGGCAGGTAGCTGTTGAAGGTCACAGGATTTGTAGCTAGGTTGATGTTTACTTATCTCTGCCCATGAAACTTCTAGTTAGTTAGGAACCAGCTCAACTTTTACATCAATGTATAGTCCTCAGCAGTAGGGCCTTATCATCAGGTTGTCAAGAGCAACCAACAATAGTCTTGTTTGAGGGGTTCTAGGGGACCCTTTTGGCCAATTATCCAATAAGACATAACCCTTTACTGGTAGTGAAGGTTTTATTTGGTGGCATTAAATATCTTATTGGGGCATTGCATCCCTATAATTTGGTCACTCCATTTAGATTCCTCTCATATATGTATATATTTTAGAAAGCTGATTTAGTAGTAGGTTTCCATATGTGTTTTATATTTAGTTCTCCTCCTCCATATCCCCGCCTGTACCCTTCTCTCCCAGTGCTTTCCCTGTTTAGTCATCCTAGTTTCTCTTTTATTTCTTCATAACATTATACTCATTTATATGACCTCTCCCCACGCTGGTCACAAACTAACTAATCGGGTACCTCACCTCAGTGGTTATTCAGACTGCACCCACAAAATGGAACTCTGTTTTGAAATTTTCAAACAAACTTTGTCAGTTTCAAAATCAATTAAAAGTTAAAATTTTCATTTATTATATTATGTGTATGATTGTGTTTATCCAATGTGTGCTTGTGTTCCATGTATATGCCTGGTGATTTCACAGGCTAGAAGAGGATGTCAGATTCTCTGGAACTGGCATTACAGATAGGTGTGAGTCTCCTTGTGGGTGCTGGCAATCAAACCTGGGTCCTGCGGAAGGAGCATCTCAACTCTTATCAGCTGAGCCATCTCTCCAATACCCAAAACCAAGTTTTAAAATTCCAAATTAAACTGAATAATTAAAAAAATGTTTCGCAAAGCTAATGAGCAACCTGAATCTCCTTAAACATAAAGACTTGGTTAACTAAGAAGTCTGTAAAAACAAAGTGTTATAAGGTAAATACGATTAATGAAAGGAAATAATATCATCCTTATTGGTCACTTCACTAAAATCCAAATTAGTATCATCTTTATCACTTATAAATATAAAAATAAAAATTCCAAATATAATGAAAATATTTAAAATACCTAAAAAATAAAACAATTATGAATGTAAAGAGAAATAATTAGTAGAAATATTGTCAGAGGGATTTTGAGTTCAGTGATTTGAGGCATTCAGTTATTGAGGTAGTTGAAAACAAGTGTTTCCCAGATTTATAGAAGTTCATGTACATGTCTTCTCAGAAGTTGACACAAGTTTGAAGTGAGAAATACAAACCTAAGTGTTGCTAGAGTTTTCCTGCCTGGTTCACAGTCAGGGCAAATCTCTCTCACCTGCCAGTCCCACAGCCGCTCAGACACAACCCAGTAAACACAGAGACTTATATTGCTTACAAACTGTATGGCCGTAGCAGGCTTCTTGCTAACTGTCCTTATATCTTAAATTAATCCATTTCTATAAAACTATACCTTGCCACGTGGCTCGTGGCTTACCGGCATCTTTACATGCTGCTTGTCCTGGCGGTGGCTGGCAGTGTCTCCTTCCACCTTCTTGCTCTTTTCTCCTCTCTATTAGTCCCGCCTATACTTCCTGCCTAGCCACTGGCCAATCAGTGTTTTATTTATTGACCAATCAGAGTAATTTGACATACAGACCATCCCACAGCACCTAAGAGTATATCTTCTGAAGTTTCGTATCATAGGAGGTGGTGAGAGATATTTGTTTGAATCCTTCCCCTCTAGGCTGAAGGAGTTCGTGATGCGGTATCTTTTTTCCAAATTGCCGAAATCACCTTTTTTGTTTTTTTGTTTTTTTCTTTCATTTCTTTGTTGTGCTAGAGCTCACTGTGGAAGTACTGTGCAATCAACTTCAAACTCTTAGCTATGTTTAAAAATCCATTATAATAGTAGAGACACCTTACATAGTCTTTTATCTACCTCCTTAATTAATTAGTTAATTTGTAGAATGCCCCATACTTATTTATGAGGAGATAATGGAACTTTCCCAAGGTAGTAGCTACGATATTAGATTTAGAACTAATGGAATATCTTTAGCTAAAGAAGCCAAAGGCATCAATTAATCAGTGTCATTTTTATATTTAACCACTAATCCAGAGCACTGAAGGTCACACTACACTATGAAAGTGTTACCCACTAGGACAAATTTTGTAAACATACTTGCTCAGTTAAAAAAAAAAGTTTCACTATTACTACACAGTTTCGTATGGATGGCCCAAATAGGATTTATTAATTTTAACAGAATTCATTTTAAGTGCTGATTGCCTAGATGGTGGCTGCCCACCAAGCGAAGATTTTGATCTAACGGGAGAACATACAAGTTCAGCAATTGAATAACATCTAATCACTAGGTTTTAAATGACTTATGCGGTAAAATCCATGTTCTCTAAGCTGCTATTCTTGGCAAATGTTAATAAAAGCACATCAATAGTCTAAGAAAATCTCATTGTTGTACACAGAGAAACCAATATCTATTTTACACTGGCATATTAAATTTTTGCCCTAAAAATTGGACTAACCTGTAATTATAGGCAAATTAGCTGCTTCAATGTCATCTCTCTCTAATTTTCACTTTTGTAACCTTTTATGGCTTGGTTTAACCTTCTAGTTTTCACT
>CABHPR010127854.1:0-28698 GCA_902168415.1 Peromyscus melanophrys
CACTTCCTGAGTGTTGGGATGAAAAGCCTAGGCTATCACACCCGACTCTACTCAATCTTTTAATTAAAGTGTGCAATGTAGAGAAACAAATAAATGAAAATCTGAGAAGGGTAAATTAGCTCTGTAATTTTTAGCTCTTTAGAATCTAACGTCACTGAAAAAGGAGAAATTTCTAGTAATCATCAAACACAGGACTCTCTAGATTTACTGCATGAGTTACAAACGTCTAGTCAAGTTTTTCTTTTAGGGGAGTGGGTAGATAAAGCCAGTCACAGGAAATCCAGCCTGCATGAGTCTGCTGGAGTCAAACAGGGCACTTTTTTTTTCTTCTCAAGTGGTAGGTGCTGTGGAGAACTACTAGTCAGTAGACCCAACCCTGAGTTGAGGACCACAAGCCTCAAGCTCCTGCATTTTGTTTCAGCAACCCAGAGCTCATTTCTCTAGACCTGAGTTTCACCCCGTTTAAAGCAGACAGTCGTACCAAGCTCCCCTGCCTTCGCTCAGATCTTTTGGAGTGGCAGCCTCCTTCAGACAGATTTATTAATGCCACACGCCTCAAAAAGATAACACCCTCCTTAGCATGAGAAGAATACAGTTTGATTGTAAGCTCAGCATGTGGCTTTCAACCTTCAGTGAAGGGCCTATTAATCCACGCCTATGTGCAGTTCCCTGCTACATTCTGCAAGAAATACACTGGGAAACCTAAGAGATCCTGAGTCCATCAAGGTAGATAGCCAGCATTAATGAGTTGAGAGCCGAGGAAACAAATCATCCAATGCAGTTTTAAAAAGCCATCGTTGGCGATGATTTGAGGAGCTCAGTCGATGTTATTAAGGGTAATTAAATAGGAACATGTGGAAAGAAAACAACATCTGTGGTTTGCCTGATTAATAGCTTAGTGTAACAGCGCATGTATTAATGGAATAACACTCTACATGCTCTCAGACTGCATTTGCAAGGTCTGGAAACAGAGGAGCAGGGGGAGAAGAGAGAAACGGGTGCCAGGTTGGTGACTGAAGTCAAGCTCCACTCTGACTCCTGTGGTCAGAATTAGAAGGCAGCCTAGAGCAAAAGTGACCTCCATGTACATGCATTTCTGCAGATGTAACTTTCAAAACTGGCCTTTCACCTTGTGGTTAGAGATGCAGGTACCACCAGCCAAATGGCACTCCAAAGAAGATCCGGTTGAGGGTGCTTACCAGAGACCTACCTATGTGCACAAAGCTTTTCTTGGAGGGCACAGCTAACCATCAGGAGTAAACACATTTAAAAACAAAACAAAACAAACAAAAAACCCCAACAGCTTTCTCCTTTGAACTCAGAGGAAAGCCAAAGTTCCCAGCTATCATTTGGAAACCCTCCAGGGTGCCAGCTTCCCCATTTATCCTGAGGAAATTGAGAAGCCATACAGTGATCTCATTCTTTTCCTCTGAGCTGTAGTTTCTTTCTATTTGAGAACAAGCCTCTAACTCCATCCGCTTCTCCAGGCTACCCTGGATGAATGCAGGATATATTATTTATCATAAGACATGTTAGGGCACAGCCAAGCTGCAAGCTCTGTCAGGCAAGGAAGCAGCATTAGCTTTCAGCTTATCATAATGAAATCAATTGCAGAAAAATACAATGTTCTATCTGAGAAGGTATGTGGATCGTGTGCCCAGCAAGCTAAATGAATTTCTAACACAGCGTTAAAAAAGTAGTCGTACCTTGGGCTTGATTTAGAACTTAGAATCCATGATTCTAAGAGGCAATTATCCCTACATTGTATCTGGGAAGCCAAGATGCTTTTACTTACCCCAGCAAAGCCGATGTCTCTACCGAGCAGATTCTGTTAGAAGCCATGGAAAACAGTCCTTGAGAGTGGTAGATTTTCTGCTGTAAAACACGGCTGAAGTTTTTCTCTTCTCTGTGGCACCTTTCATCTCTCTGTTTATGTCAAGGCAAGGCCTTAAGCTAACAGCAATTCAGTAACTCAGAGAAGAGACATAGGAAAGAAATAACCATAACCAACGAAACCAAAGGCAACAAGGAGCTGCCTCCCTAGGCCCAGGAGTAAAGGAGAAGAATAGCAAGCCTGTGAGTGTGGGGCCCAGGCCCAGAACAGTGAAGGCTGTGTTCTCCTCTCAGCACCACATGGACAGAGAAGCATCACTGTTAGATGTGGCTCTTGCATTCATTTCTCCTTTCTGTCAATCATTGAGCCAGCCATATAGGAATTCATAAGGGGTTTCATTCTCTGTGCATGGTACAAAAATGGCTTTGCCTATTACGTTTTGCAAAACATGTAGTTAGGTGTGAGACAATTATAACCTTGTTGCTCTCATTTGGAGGCCTGGAATGGAATTCAGTTGCTGGGTTTCAAGGGCCCTTAAGAAAGAAAAGACTCTTTGCAGTGACTTTTATGTGTGTGAGGGTGATGAATTTGCTCTTAAAGCTTCAGAGGTCTCATTTTGCAGTAGTCATAGTTCTTACTGATTACTGTTTGATTATACCAAATATGAAGCGTGGGACTAATATATCATACTTCAGACATCACAGAAAATTCAGGATTATTTATGGCTTGACTGATAGCTACAATTCATGTATAATCCTTTTATTGAGTTGCCTGTAACCAAACTAAATGGAGTAAATGTCAGAAGCCAGTTGTTATTTTGATGAAAAGCAATTGATGGACTCACAAAGAAGAGACAAAGTAGGACAGTCAGCAAGCCTATCTTGAAGATAGAAAGAGGAGAACATCTTCAAGTCTGGGCCTCAAAAGAGGTGGAAAGAAACAAACAATATCTAATGCCATGATTGCTGAGGTACTGGTTAGTTCTTCTATTAACCTAGAGTCACTGGGGAAGAGGGAACCTCAATCGAGGAATTGTCCAGATCACATTGGTCTGTGATCATGTCTGTGAGAGACGGTCTTGACTGATGATTGACATTTATGGGTCCAGCCTACTATGGGTGGTACCATCCCTAGGCAGGTCTGAGTGGTTGTCAAAAAGCTAGCTGACATAAGCCAGTGAGCAAGTGAGCCAGTAAGTAGTGTTCTTCAATGGTTTCTATGTCAGTTCCTGCTTGAGTTCTTGTCCTGACTTCCCTCAGTGATAGACTGGAACCTGAAGTATAGGCCAAATAGAACCTTCTCTTCTCTAAGCTGTTTTAAATTATGGTGTTTATCACAGCAACAGAGAACTAAAACAGTTGGATTAGTAATTGTGAAGTTTATATATTATTATGTATCTTTCTAGACATCAAAGAAGAAATTTGGACATAGGAAAAAATTTCAAGAGTAATAACAGCTTCTAAAATCCAAATTGCTGTAAAATACAGACTAGAAAGTCTTAAGAGCACAAAACCCACCTGAACATTCAGAGAATCTGGAATTTTAAGATAGGATCTTGGCACTTTATAATGTACCATTTGCAAAATATGAGTGCCTTTTAAGCTCTCTTTCCTGTCCCCTTCTTTCAGAAGTCTGGTTCAATTTCTGAATATTCATACTGGAGGTCATTTAATGCTCTGCTGTTTCTTCTATCATAAGTGGGGTCCTGGAACTCAGGGAGGTGGGTAAGTCTACTTAAGACCACATAGGAAAGGATTGGCAAACACAACTTCAAAGCACAGGGTAGCCTTCCACCACAAAGCATGATTTTATCCAAAATGTTAATAGTGCTGAAGTTGAGATACCTGCCCAAACTATATCCTGAACTTCTAAGGTGATGGAACAGGACACTGAAGACCTGATTTGTTGAGTAAATGACATAAGTTTATGGTCCTTTTCCAGGCTAATTGTGTCTTTTTATTCAGAAAGATGCTAAGCAAACTTAAACATGCATCTTGAAGGAATTTGAAGTCTCAGTACAGGCCTATACCAATTAATTTGATTTGTGAAATAATTTTTGTAAGTGAAGATAAAAAAAAAAAAGAAAACTCTTCATGCTATACAGTGTTTATGGCCATGAAAGGGGTCAGCCAAAACCAACAGCAACTGCAGGCTACCTTCATATATGATGAATTTCTAGGTCCTTTGCCATTTACTAATTTGTGTAAAAGTCAATGTTCCTATATCAGATGTCACATGAGGTTACTGACCTATTGACATATTTTGTTTAATTGGCACGGGCTTCAATTTTAAATTAATTTGGAGTGCTTAGATGTTGGGAGATTTCTCATTATAACGCAGACTCACATATTTTATGGAAGATGGCTCCAAATGCCAAAAAAAAAAAAAATGGAATCTAGTCTCACAAATTAAGAGCTTGCCACTATTAAATAACGACAATAACTTTGGGCAGGCTATAGTTATTCTTATGCCTTACCTGGCCTCCTTCAGTAGGCTACATTTTCTGCCACTATATTGAAGTTTCTAGATAAAAGGAATATCTTCTGTCTTAATTTGCCTCCCTTTACTGTGAAAAAACATTGACCAAAATCAATCTGGGGAGAGAAGGGCTTATTTCATCTTTCATTCTCAGGTCACAATCCATTACTGAGCAAAGTCAATCAAGTCTGTACCATATTTGGTCACTTTTTTTTTTTTTAAATTCACAATTTTTGTCTTCCTATGACTGTGCTCCAAATTTTTCAATTAGGCAAAAGGTGACTGATAAAGAAGAAACTGATGATTCTATTTCAGCCACAGTTCTCTTTCCTACCCATCCCATCAGCCTGCTCATTTTCAGAATACAAAAGCATGAATCAAATATCCCCAAATAAATATTTTGCCTATTGTGTATGTAAATTATCATGGATAATGTACTAGAATTTGCATAAAATAAGTTTCAGAATAAAAATACTGAATACTGATATGGAATGTGTTTATAGCCAAAATTTAAATAGGTATTTTCTAGAATCAGGTCACATCATCAGGAGGTTACAAAAAAGAGCTTGGGATTCTTTGGGAAACAATTTGTTCAAATTAATGCATGAGGGAAAAGAGATTAATTGTGATATTCATAAAGTATGGACAAGTTTTTTGCATTGTTTATGCTGTGAAGTAGATGGCATCTATAATGATTAATGTCAAATGAAAGGAGAATTACTGGGCTGTTGGGAATATATTCATTCTATTTATACAGGACAGCAGTTCTCAGACCATTTGGTGACTCGGGGATCTTTTATACCCTTCAAAATTGTTTAGGACTCAATGAGTTATTTATGTGGATTGTATAACTATATTTCCTTGAAGAGAGACTCGAAGTTAGAAATTTTAAAGTAATGATTTTTACTTCTTTTAAAATAAAATATATCCACTTTATAGTAACATATATGGTGCATTTTATCACATGTAACTATTTTATATAACAAAAAAATTTATGAGAATTAAAACGACATCTTTAGTGTTTGGATGGAGATTTGCTGGATTCTCATGTCTGCTTACAGACTTTATCCATTGTGTTCTTACACTGCTTTGGTTGGTCTATGAAGGAAAATCTAGCCTCATACATTGGTGGAAAGGTGTTGATTTATAGACTGTTTGAAAGGGTTTAGAGACAGTGATGTGTATTTGGCAAGGTTACAGTTTTGGGTTTTTAACTGAACATCAACCAAGGTGTTATGAAGGTATTTTGTAGGCTCAATAAACGTCACTAATCATTAAGGATCATTTGACTTGAGATTGGAGGATGGCTCAACAGTTAAGAGTGCTAGCTGCTGTTGTTGAAGACCTGAATTCGGTTTCCAGCATCCATGTAAGGTGGCTCATAACTGCTTGTACCTCTGGCTCCAGGGGATCTGATATCCTCTTCTGGCCTCAAGGTGTACCCTCATCCTGAGGCAAACACTCATACTTGAAAAGCAAACAAAAAATAAAAAATAAAAAAAGAAAGAAAGAAAGATGAATTGACTGTAAATCAGAAAGATGGGTTTGACTCAGTGGCTTGATGTGCCTTTGCTCATGGCCTTCCTGTGGACTTTACCCTTGCCTAGCCAGCCTTCCAGCTACAAAAGCTCATTTCCCACAACAAGTCTCTTAACATCTGTCTCCAACTGCATCTGTTGTTCTGACTGAACTCTCACAGATACAAGGACCTCTTAAGGTCCTCGAATCTCATACAATATATAGTTATATTTTGTATAGCCTTTCTTGCCCTTTATATAAATGGATGAACACAAGCATTATACAAAGCCAATAGGACAGATTGTGACTTCCCAGTGAGAGCATTTATCAAAAGGCACACATTCACCAGCAGCTCTTAGTTTTTATCATTACATTCTTGTTTCCTATTCTACTCCTTTAGTACTCCCACCCTTATTGGCTTTAACAATCTGTGCATATTTAAATGTGAAGATAAGTGGATCTCCAAACTTAATAGCTAGATTCATTTGAAAGGATGAATGGTAATACAACAAAACACCAAGAAGAATTAGGATGTAGTTTCTAGTTTAAAGTGATGTATTTCACTTCAGAGTCCATTGGCATATGTGTTTGTATTTGCATATAACAGAAGTAAGTATCTGTTTCAAAGGAATTATATATTTTAGCTGTATATTTTTCAGAAATCATGGTTACCATAGGAATATAAATGAAAAATTATACAACAGCCTTTGTACATAATGTTCTATTCATTGGATTCAGGTTTTCAAGTTGAATTTTCTAGGTAGACGAGTGAATGTCTTAGTTACTCTTCTATTGCTGTAAAGAGACACCATGACCAAGGCAACTTATAAAAGAAAGCATTTAATAAGTTGTTGCTTACAGTTTCAGGGGGTTATTAGTCTATGACCATCATGGCAGGGAGCATGGGGGCTGAAGCAGTAGCTGAGAGTTTTAGATCCTGATCCACAGGGAGGGGGGGGAGAGAGAGAGAGAGAGAGAGAGAGAGAGAGAGAGAGAGAGGAGAGAGAGAGGTGGGAGGAGGAGAGGAGGAGAGAGACTGGGCTTGGCATGGGCTTTTGAAACCTCAAAACCCACTCCCAGTGACTCACCCCCTCCAATAAGGCCACACCTACTCCAATAAGGCCACATCAGTTCTACTCCTTGGTGACAAAATATTCAAATATAGTAGCCTATGGGGGCCATTTTCATTCCAACCATCACAATTGATTTTCTAGTTGTCCAGGCCTTGCAGCTACTTAACTTCACACATTTGGGATAAAGATTGGGATAAAGGAAGAATTAATCTGGAAACAGAGAGAAGTATTCTTCATATTAGCTAGATATACTAACTAGGATGGTGAGTAGCTTATGCTTTGTGATGGCTAATCTCCACTGGCAATTTGACTGGATGGGAGTTCATCTAGGAAACACAACTCTAGGTGTGTCTGTGAGGGTGATTCCAGAGAGGTTTAAATTAGGAGGGAAGACCCACTCTGAATGTGGGCAGCAGCATCTTACAGATTGGATTCCTTGACTGAATAAAAGGATAGGGAGGGAGAAGATAGGTGAGTACCAGCATTCATCTTTCTCTATTTCCTGATGTAAGATGCAATTTGTACAGCTTCCTATTACCATAGCTACTTATTCTTTCAGTGATATACCCAGTAAGGGGATGGACAGTACTCTCAAACTGTGAACCCAAACACATCCCTCTTTCCTTAAGTTCCTTTTGTAAGGTATCTTATCATGACAATGAAAAAGTAATCAGAGCACATGCCTTTAATCCCAGCACTCAGGAGGCAGAGGCAGAGGCAGAGGCAGGTGGATCTCTGAGTTCAAGGCCAGTCTGGTCTACAGAGAAAAGCAGCTGATAAGCCATTTTAATCCTTCTGAGTTGTAGATCATTATGAGTCAGTAAATTTAAAGTGATGGATGTAGACACAAAGCAGAAGATGAAAAGGTTACCTCAGAATTTATGTGAGCCAATGTTAGCATATCATTGATTAAGAGGACTGTTCCAGAAAGATTAAGTAATTTTCTTGAGGTCACAAGTCAGTGTCACAACCAAGACTATCTTATAACTTCTAATCAGTATGCTCCCTACACGTCCTGCTGCTTCACTGAGGTCAACATTACCTTCTGTTCAACTGACTTCCACCTAACTCAATTTAAGCAAAAAAAGAGAGTGAATTTGTTTTAGAGAAACGGTCCAGAGCTCCGAAGACTCCTTATACCATTTTCAACTCTTTCTTTCAATGTTATAGGAAGTATCCCTCCATATGGAAAGGTAGCTAAGCCTTTGCGAATTCTAGTAATATTTATGGAGTCAGCCTAGAAGTCTCAGTAGAAATGCCTTCCTGACATATTTCATCTTGCCAAAGTCCCAAAGAAGACATGGATTTGTTCAGTTTTGGCTGGTTGCTTGTCTCTGGGGCAATCACAGTTACTACAGTGGGGACACTGTGGACACACTGGGTGAAATGAACAGCTGGGGTCTGCTGTGGGATGTTCTGTATGGCAAATATGTTAATAAATAAAACACTGATTGGCCAGTAGCCAGACAGGAAGTATAGGCGGGAATAACAGAGAGGAGAATTAAGGGAACAGGAAGGGAAGGAGGAGACTGCCTGCAGCCGCCACCGCCAGGACAAGGAAGATGTAAGATACCAGTAAGCCACGAGCCATAAGTATAGATTAATAGAAATGGGCTGAGTATAAGAGTAAGAGCTAGACAATGATAGTCCTGAGCTAATGGCCAAACAGTTTAAATAATATAAGCATCTGTATGTTTATTTTATAAGTGGGCTAAGGGACTGCCGGGATTTGGCGGGATCTGGAGAGAAAACTTTCCAGCTACAGGGGTCAGCATTTTTAACTACAAGGAGTGTGTACATCCCAAGAAAAGGGGATTTTCTCATCAGAAGCCCAATGATTCTAGACATATCTAGATTTATAATATTATAATTTCATTCCAAAATTGCAACTTTGGGAGCAGAAGGATATGCAACAGAAGGAAATATCTAAGAACAGAAACTAATCAAGCAGAAGAATCTAAACCAGGGAGAGAATGTTGCTTCTTTCCTCAAGGACTTGGGTCAGCACTTGTAATAATAAAGATAAAGACATTGAAATCCTAGAGAGAGAAACGTTATTGATTCACTATGGCTTATATCAAATCAACTAGTCTTAAGAACAGCTTACGTTCTTAGAACATGCCTGGCAATTAATAGGAAGTTCCTTTGATATATGCATATAGATTGCTCATGTGGTTTATGCTAAGGCTACTGCCTTTTATGACCCCAAGCCTATGATGATCAATTCATCAAGTGTCATTTTATGAAGCCTCAATTAACAGTGAAAGTAGTATTGACCTTTCCCCAAATTGCATAACATTGCTCTTTGTGATTGTGCAGCACACATTTCTCGCCCTCCTAAAACTTCAGTTGGACTAGTATATTCTGAGTCTTTGTTAAACCTCAGTTCACATGGAATTTCATGATATAGCTAGAAGTATTATAGAATCTGGTTTCTACAAGGTCATCTTTCAAAAAGAAAACAATTTATATGCAGCACAGATTCTCACTTAAATTGCCACCTAACCTCAGAAGAATTATAAAGAAAAGAAATAGTGATTCTGGATTTTATAAGCCTTATCAAGGCCAAAAAGATAATGTAAAGTCAGGGTTAGGAGCTAGGGTTTGCTTAGACAATTCTCAATTCAAATACCGACTTCTTAGTAACTGTGTGAACTTAGGCAATTTACTTCAGGTCTTCCAACTTTCTGACTTTCACTGCAATGTGGGGCCATCAGTAGATTACTCATTGACAATGTGAATGCCATTTCCATTACAGTTGTAATAAGGTGATTTTTACCTAGGGGCTAAAATAAGGAAAATAAATAGCACCTATTGACATTCCTAGCGCATCCTAGAAAATACACAAATTTATGGACTTGGGTGAATGTTTTGTATTTTCTCCAAAGAGCCTTTCCAAGTTTTTCATTCTCTTCCATTCTTCTCTGTGGACTTCTTCATAATCACAAATATATAGACTCAATTCTTTATCATAATTTACTTTAAACATAAGCTGTAGCAGTAGAAATCTCTCCAAGTTGCTCATAAGCAACTTCTGAATTAATTACACCTTGATTTTATTTATTATTTCTACGACTACTATAGGTTTTTATTAAGTAACTAATGAATGTTGCTGAGGGATTTATAGGAAAGAAATTTCTTGTCAATTTTTATGAACCAAACTAGATAGTTTGATGTAAGATGGCAATAGACTCACATACCAAGAATATGGATTGGTGTGAGAATGAAACAAAAACATGCCCCTTTGTAAATATGTGCCATTGACACACCAATTCTAAATTCTTATGTGCTTATTCTCAAACATGTGCACATAAGCCTGTACTTCAAACATTTTTGTGCTTATTCTACTGCAGAAGGTATCTGAGAAAAAAGGCAAGTCAAGAAGGGTTTTCTGATAGCTTTGGCATCCATAATTGTCACTTTCAGCACCGGATTTGGAGAGAACCTTAGCAGAAGGTCCACTCCAATATGTGACCAGAACCAGTGTCTGTGAAACGTCTCCTGGAAATCTGTCCTAAGAACAATAGACTTTGGGTGCCACAGCATGACATTTTCAATAGAATTAAACATTTGATTCACCTACTAAGAGTTTCCCTTTATATCATAGAAAGACAGAAGCAGAGGTACTGAGCCTGTGCTATCTCAGATTATGCCTCAATGTTAGCATGCCTCCGGGTAGCACAAGTCTGCTGGGGATACCACTTCACCCAAATACCACGAAAACCTTGTCATTCGTCTTGGGAACAGTGCTCCACGCTAACATACTTAATAGTAGCATCTACCTGTTTCTTACTGTCCCCTCATTGTTTCCTTGGGTTGTCGCTTTCACTTTATTACCTGTATGACATGAGGATTTGGTCACACTAATTTCTAGGGTCAGCCTTTGTCTTGGTGCCTGTGCGTGGTCAGGACCTCTTTAGTTGCTATGGCATCAGTCATGTTGGGTAAACTTTTCACATTCATGCTTGTAAGTGGCCCTCACTTCAATTCTACATCATAAATTAAACTGAACCATAAACAGATGCATTCTGGTTCTCCCATCAACTTCAGTATGGATTAATTCTGCGCCATCTTTGGGGTTGAATTTTCTGAGAAATTTGTTTTGGAAGGATACTTTATTTTCATAAGAGTCAAGATTCAAATTATCATATATTCTCACTTTTTCATATTCTCATAATTCTGGAATTTTGTCTCACCCGTGTGTCTTTTTTGTTGTTGTTTTTTCAAGACAGGGTTTCTCTGTGTTGTTTTGGTGACTGTCCTGGATCTCGATCTGTAGACCAGGCTGGCCTCAAACTCACAGAGATCTGCCTGGCTCTGCCTCCCAAGTGCTGGGATTAAAGGCATGTGCCACCACCACCTGTCTTTCATCTGTGTGTCTTTAGTGAAATATTTTTTAAAGTCCCCAGAATGTTCTTAACAGATCTACAGTGCAATGCAGCAATTGATAGCATCTAAAGCTCTGGGCACATGGTACTATTGCACCTGATAGAAACAGTTCTCATCTGCAATTTATGATGAGGATCCATATTCTGCAGCTCACTTGCTCTTGAACAGAACAAATCCCTACCGAGCTGTGAAAACAACCCTGAAATCACAAGGCCTAGGAAGCCATAGGCCTTGATTGCAGTTCTATAGGCCTTCAAAAGCTCCACACACAAAAACAAGCCCACAATGACATTTTCTTCTCAAGAGAAGCCACCAAACCAGCATCTCATATGGAGTGGGTTGACTGCTAATTTTTTAAAATAAAAATACCTATTCTTGCTTGATTTTCCCCCCTTTAATTCTTCTGGCTTGAAGATATTGAGCAGTTGGTTATTATTTCAAGTAAAACCGACAGCCTGTTTTATCCATTTTATGTTTTCTCTCTCATTTAATTTGAAAAGCAAACATTACCACAAGGTTCACAATGAGGCTTTAGGCAGTTTTCCCATCTGCATCCAACAATTCACTCTCTGAAAGGATTACTATGCTGTTTGTGACCATCTTAGGGAAACAATACTTACCTTGTTGTCCAAAAAGAATCACATTTCTAAGGTAGATGAATACATTATTAAAAAATAGTTTTATATTACAAAATGAAATTTATGGTCTTAATTCTTTTCTTCTTTATGGAAAATATATTTCTAGAAGTCAGAGATCAGATTATCATGAACCCATCAGGTAATGGCTTATAGTTGTTCAGAAGCTGACTATGCATTCCTGTCCTAAATTTTGGTAATGACAATGGCCTGCTAGAAAAAACACAAACTGGTGACTGCTCATACTTATTGAGATTACACATGTGATGTGGCCTTGACTTCCCCATAATACTTGTTGAGGGGGAAACCTGTACTTACACAGATGAATACAATCAAGATTTGGGCTTCTTACTAGTGAATGGAGCCAGTGAGATATTAGCACAGATACAATCTAAAACTACTCACATGAAATCATTAAACAAAGAAGCCAAAGACTTTCTCTAAGGGTTAATTTTGTGTCATTGAAATTGATTCAGACAGACCAAATTCTAATTTTCATCTCTTCTACCTTTAACTGTTTAGTAGATCTTGAGAAGTTTCTTTATCTTTCAGTTTATTTTCTTTATCTCCAAGATAAGCATAACATCGATTATCTATTTTATGTAGACATTTATGCAAGTTATATAAATGCATTATATATGACATTACATGTATATGTAAACCTGGTGTGATGAATAGTCAAATAGTGGTTGCAGCTATTCTATTTAATTCAGCCATAAACCCAGATACCGTGTCTAACAGACACCATATCTAAGCATCATTTCATCAGTATGAGAGTTCAATAGCACAATTCACTTCTTAAGCTACTATCATTTCTCACTCTACTCCCATCTCATTTGGTTAAGAAAAGGTGAATATATAAAAATCACACAAAAGCCCAATTTGTAGAAATAGTACTCATGAGACAGAAATAGTCATTTGCTTATTTCCACTGGGGAAAAAAGCCTCAAATTTTCACTCAAGAAACTCTCTCCATTAAAAAATTTCCCTATACTTCTAGTTTCTAGTTTTCTATGCAAGAAACTTTGAAGCCGACTTTCCACCCTGATGATACAAACCTTAACAAACTAATTATCTATGAACCAAAAAAATTGCAAAATCCCTCAGCAAAATATTCACAAGTAAAACCTAACCAGGTGGAAAAAGAATTACACACCATGATCAAGTGAGATTTATCTTGTTTTGCAAGAATGGTTCCAGTTTGAAAATCAGCTAAGGTAATCCTGCTCATCAATAGGTTAGAGAAGAAGAAGAAATGGCATGATCATAAACAGATGTAGCAAAAGTGTTTAATAAAATCCAGCCACCATTCAAGGTGCTTTAAATGGTTGGCTGTAAACTAGGAACAAAAGAGAAATTCTTCAATTTAGTAAATATTTTATAGCTGACATAGATAAGGCTAAACAGCAACTTTTTGTTGCATTGATTTAGAACAAAGTAATGTCATAATCTCTCACAAATGATTTTCAGTATTATTCTTGATAGTCAGTATAAATTCAACTTCTTCAATGTATAGTTGTAATGAACACACAGTAAAAACAGTACTGTTTCTAGTTAGTATCCCCAAAATTGAAATAAAAATAAATCTATCTTAAAATGCAGCTGATACTTATGAGAAAAATGTCAAAACTGATTAAATAAACAAAGAATTACTTGAAGAATGGAAAGATGTTTCATGTTCATGGACAGGAAACTATACTATTTAGGAAAAAAAATAGAGAATACTCAAAGTTCTAAGTATGATAGAAGATTAGGAGCCCTCCCTGTAGGTTGGTGAAAGAGTCAAGACAACAACTGAAACTACTTATATAACAACTACTTATATAACAACTGAAAACAGAAGAATTAGCTAGCTAAGAGCTCTGATAAGTAACAGGAAGAAGTCTCTGAACTGGTCAACACATGGCTTGGTCTGAAGTCTGTGGGAACTGCCCAGGGAAGTGTTTGCTCTACACACACAGAAACAGACATTGTAGGCACAAGCTGGAGAAAGATGGATCAGGCTGCTAAGATGTGACCAGGGATTGGAGGCACTGTGGATAGAGATGCAAAATCAGCATGGGCTGTAAAGACAGAGGCTTAAGTGTGATGTGAATAGGTCTGAAGTTGAGATTATTCAGGGCCATCCTGGACTGACTATCTCAAGCAGGAGACATCCCACTACTGTAAAAGACACTTCAGAAGGATGCTGCTGAACTGAGCACAGCTGTGTCAAAACCACATAATCAAGACATGCGGACTGGCCTGAGCTGAAGCTATGAGATGACTATGGAAGAGGATGTCCACAGAGGTAGCCAGAGACCAGATAAGATGAAGGTGTCCACTTGAAAATGCAAACAATAGGAGAGCAAGTGTGACATCCAGCCCTGCAACAGGCGGGAAAGACCCCAAAGCAACTTTCCATGCAGATGGCTGGGGAAAACTCAAGGAAGGACTGACACCTGCTGGTGACCAAGAAGAAACTGGACCCAAAGGGTTTGCCCTCCACTGAGATACTGCATGCCCACAAGTCTGGCTTTCTAGAATTGAACTAGAGCATAAACTGTGCTTCCCTCATCAACGTGGTTAGCACGGTTGACTGTATGAAACATTACGCAGAGATGATCTCAAAGCCTTCCCTCTGAAAGAGGGATGCTGTCTTGTGCCGACATTTGACATTTTTCTCTTATTACATTTTTTTTGTCTTAAAACTTTTAAAGATCTACATAAGTTTTACTAGGTGGGGGAGATTTATGCAATATTGGCCCTTTGGTGGGCTAGCTACTTTTGATAGAAAACAAAAACATACCCAGTACTGGGACTAAAAGCATGTGCTAAGTAAGACCCTAAAAACAAAACAAAAAAAAACAAAACCAAACCAGACCAAACCAAAATAAAACAACAACACAAACAAAATAAAACAAACCTCAAAAAACTTCCCTCTTGCAAAAATATCCTTTCAATGGCTGGATTTTGGTTTTTATATCACTAAATTAGATTTTTATGCTTGTTTAGTGTGTTTCTACACCCATTCCATTCTTTTCATATAACTCATATACTTTCCATCTCATCTCCACTTTGCTCCCCTCTTCTCTTCCCTCGATCCCATTTTTACTTCTTAATATGTGTCATAGTTTTAATACTCCTTAAATTCTGAGAATTTTCACATCTCTACTTCCCTTTTCTACCTCATCTTTCTCTACTAAGACAATTTTCTTTCTAGTCTTGAACTTAGTACCTAATCTGATAAATCCCATAACACTGCTCTTATTCTTTTATCCCGTGATTATGATATTTGTATAGTGGTCTTATAAAGCAGTTAATATTCAGTTCTTGGAGTGCCATTGGGGAAATTATGTCCACAGCCATGCACAGGGGGGTTTAGCTAATGAACTTTATTACCAGCCCTCTGTGGAGGAATTACGCATTTACTTTACTGCAATCTAGTTCTCTGTGAACGTTACAAAAACTTCAAATGGGAGATGTGGCTGATATGTAAAAACAAAACCACTGAAATAATCTCAAAGACACAAATGCCAAAGCAGAAATATAAGAAACATGAAAAATAAAAGCAGTATGATGCCTCTAAAAGTAGCAGATTCCAATGACAGTAAATTAGATGAAATTCTAGTTGAAAAATTCAGAAGAATAATTGTAATGAGGTTTAGCAAAATTATGTAGGATACAAATCAAGTCCTAAATGTATTAAAAAAGAATACAAATAAATGCCAGTGTGGCATAGGGAAAGCAACACAGGAGAAAGAAGAAGGATGTGCAGGCTGGAGAGACAGCTCAGGATAGTGCTTGCCACACAAGCATAAGGACCTGAGTTTGGATCCCCATCACCCATGTAAGAAGTTGAGTGCCACTGAGACACATGCCTGAAAATTCCAGTGCTGGGGAGGTGTAGACAGCAGGATCCTAGGATCTTGCTGGTTAGCCAGTTTAGCCCAGTCAGTGAGCTTCACCTTCAGTGAGAGACCTTGTCTCAAAAATTAAGGTGCGACCTGATAGAGGAAGACACCCAAAGTTGATCTGTGGTCTTCAAACACATGTGTGCATGTGCCTGCATATATGTATATACACACATGAACATGTACACACACACACACACACACGAAAAATGAATTCAGTAAAGAGACAAAAGTATTGATAAATGCCCTGAAACTTTAGAAACAAAAACCTCATTAAGTCAAATAGAATTACTCAGAAGAAAGCCATACCAACAGACTAGATGCAGATTATCAGAGGTAGAAGACAAGAAAGATGATTTAGAACATTCAAACATTGACATAGACAAAGTAAAGTAAGAATAAAATACATGAAATAATATATGAAATGCCATTAAAAGAGGCAATTTGCAAATCTTTAGGCTGGGAGAAGAACTTGAAGCTAGAGAAATAATCATATATTCAATAAAATCACAGCAGAAAGAATAGAGATTACTATAAAGATTTGGAGGGCATCTAGAATGCCTTACAAAAAACCTCCTTGTTTTATATTATATAAAAAAATACAGAGAGTAAGGAAAAAGTACTGAAAGATGCAACAAATAATACATAAAGGAAATCCCACTAGAATCAGAGACTTCTCCAAAGAGACCTTGAAAACCAGAAGAGCAAGGAAATATATATTTCAGCTTCTAAAAGATATAACTGTTAATCCAGATCATACACCAAGCAAAACTATGCATCATATTTCAAAGAAAAGAAAAACTTTGTATGATTAACACAAACAAAAGGAGCTTATGATTCCTCAGCCAGTGGTAGAGAAGCTACTTAAAAAGAATCACACTCAGGAGAAAGAGAACACATCCAAGAGGCTGCAGTGGATAAACCAATGAGAAGTAAGAAAACATAAGACATTATAAGTCTATAAATAACAGGAATGAATACACATCTTCCAATAATCACTCTGGATATTAATGGTCTCAATTCACTAACAAAAGAGTACAGAAGGAGAGATCAGGTTAAAAATAGGACCTATTTACTGCATTCAAGAAGTGCATTTTACTGTAAATGACAAGCACAACCTTAGAATAAAAGAATGGCCAAAGGCATTCCAAGGAAATGTAAAACAAAATTAATGAGAAGAGATAAAGAAATTTATTTCATGTTGATTAAAGGATCAAGAGACTAACAATCCTAAACACATATGTTAAACATCAATGTACCCAATTTCATGTACTAAATTACTACACACAAGGAAATGGATTACCTCCAGCACAACAACAGTAGGTTACTTCCAAACTCTACTTTCATCAATAGACAGAACATTCATTCAAAAAATAAACAAAGATATATATAAATTAAATGACAGGACAGAGCAAGTGGACGTAACAGACATACAAAGAACATTCCATCCCAATACTGCAGAATACACATTTTTTTCCCCCTCAGTAGCCCATGGGGCTCTCTCTAAAACAGGTTATCTTAGTTTGCTTTCTAGTGTGTGATAAACACAGTGACCAAAAGCATCTTAAGGGAAGGAAGGATTTATTTCATCTTACAATGTCCAGGTCACAGTCCATCACTGAGCAAAGTCAAGGCAGGAACATGAAGGAGGAACCATGGAGGAGTGCTGTTTAATAGCTTGCTTTCTTACCACCCAGGAACACATGCCCAGGGGTGGCATCACTCACAGTGGACTGAGCTCTGCTGTGTCAATAATTAATCAGGGAAATGCCATACAGATTTGCCTATAGGCCAGTCTGATGGAGGAATTTAGTTGAGTTTGCCTTTATTCAAATAACTCTAGCTTATGTCATGTTTATACATCTCTACACTCCACCACCAACTATCCCCTCCCACAAGAGCCAAACAAAAACTAACTAGCATATAGGTTATATAAGAAAACTGAAATAATTTATTGCATTCTAACAGATTATAAACAAAACAAAGCTAGAAGGTTAGAACATACACAAACTCAAGGAGACTGAATAATACATGATTGGATAATACAGTGATCCACTGATCAATGCATAAGTCAAAAGGGAAACTGAATGAACATGAATACATCATGTACAAAAACCTATGAGATACAAGGAAAATAATCTTAGAAGGGAAGTTTATAGTTATGTGTGCCTACATTAAAAACTCAGAGAGAACACAAATAGATAACATAACGATGCACCTTAAGGTCCTAGACAAACAAGAAAACAGACCATACCAATAGACAGAAAATAATAATGAAGATCATAGGCAGAAATTTGTGAGGTAGAATTAAAAAATACAAAAATACAAGCAACTATAGTGGCACAGAACTTGTGGGAGTGGCCAACCAAGACTGGTCTAATTTGAGGACCACATCCCAAGAAGGGGCCCATATCTGATAGTGCCTAGATGACCAGGAACTGGAAGCTGGATAGCTCAAGAACCTAAGGTAGAACCAAACACAGCTGCCCCCACCACACGCATGCGCGCACGCACACACACACACACACACACACACACACACACACACACACACACAAAATCAGTGAAATGATTTTTTTTTTTTGGTTTTTCAAGACAAGGTTTCTCTGCATAGCTTTGGTGCCTGTCCTGGATCTCACTATGTAGACCAGGCTGACCACAAACTCACAGACATCTGCCTGGCTCTGTCTCCCAAGTGCTGGGATTGAAGGTGTGTGCCACCACTGCCTGGATGTGAAATTATTCGTAATGACGCTCAACTATATTCTTAGACTGGTACCTAGTCCAGTCATCATCAGAGAGCTGTGGGTAGCTAATGCCGAGACCTACAGCAAACATTTGGTAGAGAGTGAGCCTAGGTTAGAGGTCTTCATTGGGTTCCTCTTGGAAGAGGGAGAGGAGGAATTGTGGGAACCAAAGGGGTTGAAGAGTCTGGGAGAGCATGGCCAGTGGAATCAACTAAGCAAGGCTTGTGGGGATTTGTAGAAACTGAATGGCAGTTGAGGAGCTTGCATGGTTCTGCACTAGGTCCTCTGCATATGTTATGGCTGCTGGCTTGGGATCTTAGGGGGACTCCTGAAAGTGGAACAGGGTTCTCTGACCCATAAAAATATGAAAAACCCTAACAGATTGATAACTAATTAGATTGAATAATAGAATGCATTTCAACAAAGGACCAAACAACCTGGACCATGGCATCTATGCTTGATTTTTTCAAAACTTTTAAAAGAATAACTTACACCAGTTCTTCTGAAACTATTCCAAAGCATTGAAAGGGAGGGGACCATTCTAAACTCACTGTGTGAGGCTGCACTGCTTAGCAAAACTGGACAAAGGCACGGAAAGCATGACTTAGCACAAGCCTCTCAGTAAACCTGCAATATCACATCAACACAGTGAAGGATTAACAACCATCCCATCCTCTCCATTGTTGCATAAACTACATTTGATAAAATACAAATCCCTTCATGATAAAAGTCCTGACTAAATAGGTATAGAAAGATCACGCCCAAACATAAGAAAAGCCATTTTGACAAACCCACAGCCAAAACTGTGCTTAATGGGAGGAAAAGTATTTTTAAGATGAAGAACAAGATATAGGCATCCATATTCATTTTTCTTACTCGATGTAATACCAGGGGTTTTAATCGGAGAAATTAGGCAATAAAGAAATAAAAGGCATAGGAATAGGAAAGGAGAAACTCAAATTATCCTTGTTTTCAAATAATGCTTGTATATGTAGAAATACTGAAAACTCTTCCCAAAGACAATTAGAATTCACAAATTCAATAGAGCGGAAAGATACAAAAGTCAGCATCTTTCATTATATCACTAATAAAATAGATGAGGAGGAAACCATAAAGGCAAACCCATCTACAACAGCTACAGAAAGCAAAATAAAATGCCCAGGGAATAAACTTCATTCGGGAAATGAAAGGCGTCTACAGTGAAAATTATGAAACACCGATGAGAGAAATCGAAATAGGGGAAAAAAAAAAAGAAAGTAAGACCTTCCATACTCATGGGTGGGAGAATTAATACTAAGATATCCAAACTACCCAATCAATATATAGATTCAATCAAAGTCAAAATACCTGTGATGCAATTCTCCTAACTAGAGAACACAATTACAAATTCACATGCAGTGCACAACATGCTGAATAGCCAGAGAAATCTTGAGCGAAACAAAGCTGACGGCATTACAGCATGACTTTCAAGATGTACTCCTCATCTCCAATCTTGCATAATCCCCGGACAGAAGCAGATGTACAGACCATGCAGCAAGCCAGAAATCTGCGAAGGAAACCTGTGAGCCTGCAGATAGCTGGCTCTTGTTAAGGACCCTCAGAACACATCTGAGGAAGAACACTGCCTGGATGAATTGTGCTAGGGAAAGTAGCTGTATGCACATGCAAATTGAATGGAATCTTGATATGTCTCTTTCCCATGAAACAGAGCTCAACTAAAAACGGACCAAAAGACCTACACTTGGGCCCCAAAGCTGTGAAACAACTGGCAGCCATTGGAGGAGTGGGGCAGTTTTAGACACTGATAACAAGACAATGATTTTCTGGATTTGACCACCAGGCACAGGAAATAAAAGGCAAAACAATGATGATTGGAATTAATTCTGTCAACACTGTGAAAAGGATAGTCTATGTCTTTTAGAGAAGACATGAGATCAGCAAAGGTCCTCACCAACAGGTTAATGGGTCAAGAAAACATGGCCTATACACACAATAGAGTATTATATAGCTCCAAAGAAGAATGAAAACATGCCATCTACCAGTAAATGGATGGGTCTGGAGAATGTTAGGAGGAATACATTGAGCATAGAAAAGCAAGTCCCTTACATTCTCTTTCACGTGCATAAGCTAAGAAGAGCCAACTGCAAGCAGAGTAGTGATCACCAGGCATTGGGAAGGGCATGGGCAGCAGGGTGGGAAGGAAAGGTTCTTTGACTAGTGCATGCACTGTGCTTATTTGGAAAGATCACATTGGACTGCATTAATACATAAAATTTATAGGAGCTATTAACATTTTAAGAATAAAAATAAATAAAAGACTTACCCTAAACTGAAGTAAATCAGGACAGGGTGTTATTAGTAAAGTAACTGAGAAATGGATCGATGGATCATAACAACCCACCCAGAAATCTGTCATCAGAAGATCCACAAACATGGTCAACTGATACTTATAAATGAGAAAAGGCAATACATTAGATCAAAAACCACCTTTTAAACAAATGGTAGAGGACAGCTGAGCATTACGAGCAAAAATAAATAAAAAAGATCAAAGTAAAGATCTTACTTTCTTCACAAAAATCGTCTCAAAGTAAATCAAAAGAACAAATGTCAATTTCAAAACCACAGAATTCCTACGCAAATGCCTCAAGCGACTAGCTTGACTTCTGTAAAGCAAGTAAAACAAGAGAATTTTATTTTCCAAAAGGAGGACAGACAAGGAGATAAGACAGAGATAAGGAGAAAATATTCCCCAGAAAAAGTAGCTGGTAAAGACGTATTATTTAAAACATATAAGGAACACCCAAGAGTCATTTTAAAAAAAAGGATTTGATTAGAAAATGGACAAAAATATCCAAGAGACACTGCACTAAAGAAGACACACAGATGGAAAATATGTATATAGAATGAGTCACTCATCAGGAAAAACAACTTAAAGCCACACACCTATTTGAAAGACCCAAGGCTAGAACCTCCCACACCACCAAGTGACAGAGGACATGAAATGGCAGATACTGTCATTACTGTTGGAAACTCAAAAAGACACAGCCACTCTGCAAAAATTCATTGTGTTCTTAGAAAACTATAGGCACTCAGCATGCAATCTATCAATAATACCTCACAATGTTTATCCTGAAGGATTTGAAAACTTGTCATTATAAAAACCAGCACATGGATATTTCTGCTTTATTCATAGTTGCTTAGACTTGGAAGCAATTGGTATTTCCTTCAGCAGTGAATGGATAAGCCATAGTACAACTGGACAGGACTAAATACTAAAATTATTCAATACTGAAAAGAAATGAGCTCTGAAGCCATTAAAATATATGGAGAGATCATATTCTGGCTCACACCTTTGGCAGAAGCCTCCTAGTCCACCAGAGGTGAGGCCAGCATCCTACACCACAGGTAAGACAGCAACCCTGCTTCCATCAGTGCCTACCCAACATAAACCCAACTGCCCCTCCTCTCCTTGTCACCCATACCTCTTACAGAAACCTCCTCTTCTACCAAAGGCCAGGCCAGCATCCTGAACCCCAGGTAAGATTGTGTCCTGTCCCCCACCCCACCCCGCCTGTGCTTGTCCAGCATAATACCAACTTTCCCTCCTGTCCTCATTATTTATCCTGGCCCACATCTCTGGCAGAAGCCTTCTATCAGAGGCCAGGCTAGCTCTTAAAAACCAGGTAAGCCACCCTACCCTCCTGCCTTGCCTGTGCCTGCCCAGCATAACCCCAACTGCCCCTCCTCTTCTCATCACCATATCCTGCCTCACACCTCTGGTGGAAGCCTTCCACCCCATCAGAGGCCAGGCCAGCATCTGAACCCAAGACACTAGTCCAATTCCCTGAAAACCAGGTAGAAGCCTCTTACTTCCCCAGAAGCCAAGCCAGCATCAAGAAACACAGAGAACCTCTGGCCAGATCAGAGGCCATGCACCTAGCCAGAACTCTAGCCCCAAACTTGGGCAGCAACCCCCTGCTGGACCAGAGGCCATCTAGATCATCAGAAGTCCAGTCCCTAATGCTGGTAGAGACCCTGTACTCAACAACAGGCCACTCCAGCCAGAAGACCAGAGAGGAAACAGAAGCCAAGCAAGAATAATACTGTTATTTTGTTGTACTTGTTGATGGTGGTAGTCTGCATGTGTCTGTGTGTCTATATGTCTGTCTATCTGTGAGTTTTCCTTTTTTGAGTTATTCTGTGCAAGATTACTTATTGCCTATATTTTTGTGGGTGTAGTTAATTTCTTTGGGTTGGAGTTTTCTTTCTAGTAGCTCATTCAAAAAAGATAAATCCAGAAATTGGCACCTAGACCTATAATCACTCTAAATCATGTTTAGATGCCTAAACATAAGTGTAAGAACACAATAGCTAGGGCAATATGTCACTGCAGAGTCTAGCCATCCCACTACAGCAAACCTTGAATATTTCCACACAGCTGAAGAACAAGAAACTAACTTTATGATGATGATGATAGAGGTCCTTAAAGAGGAAATGAATAAATCTCTTAAAGAAATTGAGGAAAAGACAATCAAAAAGTTGGGGAAATAAAGAAATCTCTTAAAGAATGACAAGAAAACAAAGAAAATACTAACAGTTGATGGAAATGAATAAAACTATTCAAGACTTAAAAATGTAAATAGAAGCAATAAAGAAAACACATACTGAGGGAATTCTGGAACTTGAAAATCGAAGTAAGCAAACAGGAACTACAGATGCAAGCATCATCAACAGAATACAAGTAATGGAAGAGAGAATCTCAGGCATTGAAGACACAATAGAAGAAATAGATACATCAGTCAAAGAAAATGTTAAATTTAAAAAATTCCTGACATAAAACACTCAGGAAATCTGGGACACTATGAAAAGACCAAGCATAAGAATAATAGAAATAGAAGATTCCCAGCTCAAAGTCCCAGAAAATATTTTTAACAAAACCATAAAAGAAAAACTTCCTAACCTAAAGAAGGACATACCTATAAAAATACAAGAAGCTTACAGAACACCAGGTAGATTAGATAAGAAAAGAAAGACCCCCTTGCCACATAATAATCAAAAGTTAAACACCCAGAATAAAGAAAGATTATTAAAAGTTGCAAGAAAAAATGCCCAAATAACATATGAAGGCAGGCCTAGAATTACACATTACTTCTCAATGGAGACTCTAAAAGCTAGAAGAGCCTGGAGATATATGCTGCAGACTTTAAAAGACCACAGATGCCAGCTCAGACTACTATACCCAACAATCTTTCAATCACCAGAGATGGACAAAACAAGATATTCCATGATAAAGTCAAATTTAAACAGTATCTATCCACAAATCCAGCCCTAAAGAAGGTACTAGAAAGAAAACTCCAACCCAAGGAAGTTAACTACACCTACAAAAATATAGGCAATAAGTAATCTTGCACAGAATAACTCAAAAAAGGAAAACTCACAGACAGATAGACAGACATATAGACACACAGACACATGCAGACTACCACCATCAACAAGTACAACAAAATAACAGGAATTAACAATCATTAATATTTCTCAATCTCAATAGACTCAATTCTCCAATAAAAAGATACAGACTAACAGAATGGATGTGAAAACAAGAGCCATTCTTCGGATACATTCAAGAAACACACCTCAACATCAAAGATAGACATTACCTCAGAGTAAAGGGTTGAAAAAGATTTTCCAAGCAAATGGCCCCAAGAAGAAAGCTGGTGTAGCTATTCAATATCTAACAAAATAAACTCAAACCAAAATTAATCAAAAGAGATGGAAAGGACACCTCATACTCAAAGGAAATATCCACCAAAATGACATCTGAATTTTCAACATCTATGCCCCAAACACAAGGGTATCCACGTTTGTAAAGAAAACACTATAAAAGCTTAAATAACATATTGACCCTCATACATTGATAGTGGGAAACTTCAGTACCCCACTCTCACCAATGTATAGATTATCCACACAAAACTAAACAGAGAAATACTGATGCTAACAGACTATGACTCAAATCGACCTAACAGATATCTACAGAACATTTCACCCACACACAAAAGAATATACTTTCTTCTCAGCACCTCATGGAACATTCTCCAAAATTGACCATGTACTCGGTCACAAATAAGTCTCAACAGATACAAGAAAATTTAAATAACCCTTGCATCCTCTCAGACCACTATGGATTAAAGCTGGATTTCAACAATAGAAAACCTACAACCTCGTGGAAAGTGAACAACTTTCTACTGAATTACCACTGGGTCAAGGAAGAAATGAAGAAATTAAAGACTCCCTAGAATTCAATGAAAATGAATACACAACATACCCCCAAATTATGCAACACAATGAAAATGGTATTAAGATGAAAGTTCATAGCACTAAGTATTGCCTACATAAACAAACTGGAGAGATATCATATTAGCAACTTAATAGCACACCTGAAAGTTCTAGAAAAAAAAGAAGCAAATATACCCGAGAGGAGTAGACAGCAGGAAATAATCAAACTGAGGGCTGAAATCAATAAACTAGAAACAAAGAGAACAATACAAAGGATAATGAAACAAAGAGTTGGTTCTTTGAGAAAATTAAGAAGATTGACAAACCCTTATCCAAACTAAGTAAAAGGCAGAGAGAGAATATGCAAATTAACAAAATCAGAAAGGAAAAGGGGGATATAACAACAGACACAGAGGAAATCCAGAGCATCATTAGGTCATACTTTAAAAAACTGTACTCCACAAAACTGGAAAATCTAAAAGAAATGGACAATTTTCTCCATAGATATCACTTACCAAAATTAACTCAAGATCAGATAAACAATTTAAATAGATTGATAACCCCTAAGGAAATAGAAGCTGTAGCTAGAGTTTTTCTCTCCAGGTCCCGCCAAACCCAGGCAGTCCCGTAGCCCTCTTATAAAATAAACATACAGATGCTTGTATCATTTAAACTGCTCTGCCATTAGCTCAGGCCTACCATTGTCTAGCTCTTACTCTTATACTCAGCCCATTTCTGTTAATCTATATGTCGCCACGTGTTCCATGGCTTTACCTTTACCCGTTGCCTTTACATGATGCGTCCTGGATGGCAGGCTGGTGTCTCCTCCTCTCTGCCTTCCTGTTCTCTCAATTCTCCTCTCTGTTAGTCCCGCATATACTTCCTGCCTGTCTACTGGCCAATCAGTGTTTTATTTATCAATCAATCATCCACAGCATTTCCCCTTTTTCTTTTTTTTTCAAAAAGGAAGGTTTTAACTTTAACATAGTAAAATTACATATAACAAAACAATTATCAAGCAAGAATTACAGTTACAATATTAAAAAAGATATCCTACTTATATTTTTGAGTCTAAGGTTTTAAATCTAACTTATCTTTTATCATAACTGAGGAAATTATAACTCTAGTCTTCAACTACATCAAAGACCCAGAAGGATATACTATTACCTGAGAAATGGGAGAAGGATGCAGGCAACTTTCGGGAGTCTTGCAGGGTAGACAGAGACAGCTGGCAGCCTGGACAGTCACCTAATGTTCCTTTGTAAAGTTGGGGCATCTGTCTTCAGCCCATGGGCCTAGATCTCAGTCATTTCTCTCTGTGTCCTGTTGTGGTGGTATTGTGTTCCCCAAAATATTGTGTACCTTAATAAATTTATCTGGGGTCAGAGAACAGGACAGCCACAATATGAAACAGAGGTTAGGCAGTGGTAGCATACGCCTTTAATCCTAGCATTCCAGAGACAGAAATCCCTCTGGATCTCTGTGAGTTCAAGGCCACATTGGAAACGGCCAGGCACGGTGATACACACCTTTAATCCCAGAAAGCCACACCTTTAATCCCAGGGAGTGGTGGTAGAAAGCAGAAAGGTATATAAGGCATGAGGACCAGAAACTAGAGGCATTTGCCCTGGAGAGGCATTTGCCCTGGAGAGGCATTTGGCCTGGTTAAGCTTTCAGGCTTCTAGCAGCAGTTCAGCTGAGACCCATTCTGGATGAGGACTGAGAGGCTTCCAGTCTGAGGAAGCAAGACCAGCTGAGGATCTGGTGAGGTGAGATAGCTGTGGCTTATTCTGTCTCTCTGACCTTCCAGTGTTCACCCCAATACCTGGCTCGGGTTTGGTTTTATTAATAAGACTCTCTAAGATTCATGCTACATCCTGTAGAATGTTTGGCAGTTTCCTCTGCGAAGCAGGAACCTGAAGGACCATTTTGTAAAGCAAATTTCAGTGGTCACCTTCCTATGGGTCCTGCATGTCCAGTTGATCAAGCAGTCCAGGCAAGAACAGTTTCTTGCCCAAATGGCTATTTTTGCCAAGGTGAAGATAAACTCCATATGGAGTGTCTTTGATGCTCATCCTCCTCTCTGAAGTAAATCAGTGCTGCCAGGAGCAGACATGTCTCATTGTCCAGAAAGTCTAAATTTTTAAAACATTTTAAATGCCATATTCTATAGGTCTTTGAAGTGTTTGAAGATTATCTACCTAATTGAATTATATCTATGTATACCTAGAAAACAACATGACTATAAGTTTGACTATCATAGAAGACTAATTATTAATCTGTATTTTTTAATTATCCATTACAATTTAAATGAGTTACATAAACATAATACCTCAAACGAGAATAGAAATATATATACAGTATAACAAAATTAAATTTAAACTTGTATCAATAAACTAAAATCCATAGCAATGTAAAACATTTTAAATAAGTTGCTCTTTAAAAGTAGATTCAATAATCTACCCTTTTATCTTATCATATCTATATCATATCCCCTTTTTTTCTTTAGAGAGAGATTGCATTTATAATCAACCTGATTTAAATAAAAATTAAATGTCTCCCAACCAAAAAAATCCCAGGGCCAGACAGTTTCAGTGCAGAATTCTACCAGACTTTTGAAAAAGAGCTGATACCAACACTCTTCAAATTATTATACAAAAGAGAAACAGAAGAAACATTGTCAAAGTCTTTTTATGAGTGCACAGTCAACCTGATAACCAAACCCCTCAAAGACTCAGCAAAGAAAAGAGAATTACACACCAATTTCTTTCATGAACATTGATGCAAAAATACTCAATAAAATACTGGCAAACCAGATCCAAGAACACAGAAAAAAGATCATCCACCATGATCAAATAGGCTTGACCCCAGAGGTGTAGGAATGGTTCAGCATATGAAAATCTGTCATTGCAATCCACCATATAAACAAACTGAAAGAACAAAATCACATGACCATCTCATTAGATGATAAAAAAAACTTATGACAAAATCCAACACCCCTTCATGGTAAAATGTCTTGGAGGGATCAAGGATATAAGGGACGTACCTAAACATTATAAAAGCAATATACAGCAAGCCAACCACCAACATAAAAATTAAATGGAGCAAAACTCAAAGTAATTTCATTAAAATCAGAACAAGACAAGGTTGTACTCTCTCTCTATCTATTTAATATAGTACTTGAAGTTCTAGCTAGAGCAATAAGACAACTAGAGGAGATCAAGGGGATACAAGTTGGAAAGGAAGAAGTCAAAGTATCATTATTCACACATGATATGAGATTATACATAAGCAACCCCAAAATCTCTACCAGGGAACTTCTACAGCTGATAAATACCTTTAGTAAAGTGGCAGGATACAAGATTAACTAAGAAAAAAGTCAGCAGCCCTCCTATATACAAATGATAAACAGGCTGACAAAGCAATCAGGGAAACAACGCCCTTCACAATGGTCACAAATAATATAAAATATCTTGGTATAACTCTAACCATGTAAGTTGAAGACCTGTATGACAAGAGCATCAAGTCTTTCAAGAAAGAAATTGGAGAAGATATCACAAGATAGAAAGATGTTTGATGTTCATGAATGCACAGAATTAACATAATAAAATGGCCATCTTACCAAAAGTAATTTAAAGATTCAATGCAATCCCCATTAAAATCCCAACAGAATTCTTTGCAGACCTTGAAAGAATAATACTCAACTTCATAAAGAAAAATGAAAAACTTAGGATAGCTAAAACAATACTGCACAATAAAAGAACTTCTGGAGCCATCACCATCCCTGATTTCAAGCTCTACTACAGAGTTACAGTAATAAAAACTGCATGGTATTGGTATAAAACAGACAGGTGGATT
>CABHPR010127856.1:0-16285 GCA_902168415.1 Peromyscus melanophrys
ACAGGATGTCAGAGCTTGAGTAGCTTTCAGACAATGACATCAATAAATTAATAGGAAATATGAATAGAACATGTGAGCATTTAGAACACCAATCCAACAAGATCAGAAAAGATCCTCCACCATCCCATATTATAATTGAAACTCTAAATACACAGAACAAAGAAAGTATACCAAAAACTGACAGAGACATGAAGTTACATACAAGGGCAAACCCATGAGAATAACAGCAAACTTCTCAATGGAAACTCTGTGAAACAATGTATTTTAAACTCTAAACAATAACTGCCAACCAAGATGACAGTATCCAGTTTTTTATAATGGAGGAAGAATGGAAAACTAAAAAGAATTCTCATGATCACTAGCCAGTACTACAGAAAATACTCAAAGGAATCCTACACATCGAAAAGAAAAATCAACACATTCATGAGGCCACAGGAAAGACCAAACCACACTAGAACAGTAAACAAGAAAGGAAGGATAAGAAAAGTACCAAACACTACAAAAAAAAAAAACAACAAAATGACCGGAATTAGCATGTAACTTTCAACAATAACTCTGAATGCTTTTGTTTGCTTCTTTTTAGTGCTGGGAACTGTCTATCACAGTTCCATGCATGCTAGACAATGGAACAGTACTGACCTCAACTCTCCAACCCAAAGGCACAGATCAGACCAGCTTTAAAAACAGTGTCTGCCTATGGTTGCCTATAAGAAATGCAACTCACTGACAAGAGCAAACATAGGTTTAGAGTGGAAAGATGGAAACGTATAGAATATTACTAGAAAAGCAAGGGTAACAATTCTAATATCTCACACACACAAAAAAAACTTAAAATCAAAATTAGCAAGAAACAACAAAGAAGGACAGTATGTATTGAGGAACAATCCACCAAGAGTACATTACAGCTTGAATCACACGTGCATGAGCGCTGCTCTCAGCAATGATCAGAGGAGCTTCTGTTTGCGGTGGCTCAATGCAGAGGCTCCTAACTGGTCAAAGTACTGAGAATAAGTGAATATTGAGTGCTCAGCACTACACCTGAAATCTGTGTCACCCTCCCTAAGGTTCAGGGAACATAGATGTTGTGGTTTGAATAAGAATGGTCCCCATAGACTCATTCCTTTGAGTGCTTGGCCCATAGGGAGTGGCACCATTAGGAGGTGTGGCCTTGTTGGAGGAAGTGTGTCACTGTGGAGGCGGGCTTTGAAGTCTCATATGTTCAAGCTACACCTAGTGTGGCTCACAGTTTCCTTCTGCTGCTTGTAGATCAAGGTGTAGAACCCTCAGCTTCTTCTCCAACATCATGTCTGCCTGAACCCCGCCATGTTTCCCACCATGATGATAGCAGACTAAACCTCTGAAACTGTAAGCCAGCCCCAATTAAATGTTTTCCTTTATAAGAGTTGCTGTGGTCATGGTGTCTCTTCACAGCAATAAAACCCTAACTAAGACAATAGAAGAAGTGGGGGAGGGGAAATCAACATCGGAGGTGGGAAAGAATACTGTGAAATATTATATTCAGGGTCATTCAGGTATGACATGGCTTTTGGACCCATGAACTCACAGCAGTGTGGTGACCTACAGTATAGAAGGTGGGACTCATTAACATTCCATCATGTGTGGGGGAGGGCCTCCTAAGGCCACACCCCTCTTGGAGGAGCTCTATAGGCAGTTGGGGTAGAGGGAGTCATAGTCCTCAGTGGTGTGTCACTGAAAGGTTGGTTGCCCTTGCTCAAGTAAATACCCCTGTGTTCATTCAAGCAACTTTAATTTTAAAAGATGAAAGAAAGGAAGAAAGAAGAAAGAAAGAAAGAAAGAAAGAAAGAAAGAAAGAAAGAAAGAAAGAAAGGAAGGAAGGAAGGAAGGAAGGAAGGAAGGAAGGAAGAAAGAGAGAAAGAGAGAAAGAGAGAAAAGAGAAGTAGGAGGAGGAGGGGGACCTGGGAAGAAGAGACTTGGCAGGAGGGCAAGTAGGAAAGAGAGAATATGGGAGGGAGAAATATGACCAAGATGTATATGTATGAAACTGTGAAAGAATTAAAAAAAATAAACACCAAAAACAAACAAAACCCTATCCAACCAACCAAACAAATAAACAACCCAAGCAATAAACAGGCTAATACAACAAACAGATGCTTCTTAAAGATGAAGTACAGATGACCAGTAGACATGAAAAATTTTTTACTATCCTTAGTCATCTGGGAAATGCAAATTAAAGCCATACTAAGATTTCATCTCACTGCAGCCAGAATGACTCTTGCTAAAAAAACAAACAACAAATGTGGCGAGGATGTGGGGAAATGGAAACTCTTACTTGGTATTGGTGGGAATGCAAATTGGTTCAGGCACTATGAAAATCAGCATGGAATTTTCTCAAAAAACAAAAAATCAGAACTATTATGTGACAGCTGTACCTCTTTGGTATATATCTCAAAGACTCTAAGTCAAAACACCCTGGAGATAGCTATACATTGTGTTTATTGCAGTGCTATTTGCAAAAGCCAAGTTATGAATCTGCTTACATGTCTGTCAACAGATGAGCTGATAAAGAAAGTGTGGTACATATGCATGACCGAGTCTTGTTCAGCCACAAAGAAGAATTCAATTATACTGTTGCCTAGAAAAAAAATGGATGTAATGGGAGATAATCATATTAAGTGAAATAATTCAAACACAGAAAAGCAAATATTGCATATTTTCTCATATATATATATATATATATATATATATATATATATATATATATGACAAGAGGGCAGAAGCTGGGGAAAGAGACTAGTGGAGGGGAGGGGCAGGGAGAAATGGAAAGGGGGAGGAAGAACTCAGGAAAGGGAACGGAAGGGTGAATATGGTCAAAGTACATATACACTTGGAAGAAACTGTCCTTGTGAAAAAACCAACACTATGTACAATGAGTATAAGCTGATAAAACTACAAACATAGCCAATGAGGATCCTGAAGCAATGTGGAGAATTGCTAACCTCTTACCTTTTCACCAAAATGCTTATAAAACTCCAATGCTTCCTTCATGGTCCCAGTCTTGGCCTTTTGGAGAGCATTCGGCCACACGTACATTGTGGTGAACAGTGTGGCTTCTTCATGCCATGTAGTCATTGCCTAATCATGCACGCATGTCTGGGATGTTCAAAATACTTGAGATGAAAATGAACTTTCAAGATAAAAATAAAGATGGCAAAGGATGGATCCCGTGTGTTTGAACACTTAATTATACACATGAACATGGGTATGGTGGGCTTTGGAATTTGACAAACTTGTTATATAAAACAGAATTGCACATGGACATGATGGCAAACCCCAGGTATCCTGTAAATCTTAAAATATTTTCTCTCTGTGCCCTGGCACAAAGTTTATAAATCTCTGGGCTTTGAATGTATCTTGACATTTTACTTCTAATGATTGATTAATAGACTCAAGCCATCAAGTGTTTTACTTTAGAGATTCCAAGTTTGGCTCCTAGCTACACTCATTCTCAGTTAGTGAAGATCAGTTGATTCTTAGGTCAATAGGTATACTCACAAATACAAGGACTCGTGCATTAGTCTTAAGATTTTAAGCCAACTGATTAGAATACAAACAGCCTCCTGACCAAGAGAGTCCTGGCAACAAATACAACTTACTCCCCATCTTTTAATGCTTTGTGAATCTCATACACAAAGGTTCCCTCAGTATTGAGGCGTAATTTGTTGTGGTATTGGCATGGAACCTAAGGCTTCCTGTATACTGCAAGTATTCTACCACTGAACTATATAAACTCCTCTGTATTTTGAGACAGTGTCAATTCTGTCTCAGGCAGGTCTTGAACTTTCCCCACCCGCCTGAAAAGCCATAATTACAGGATTGTGCCGCTAGGCCTGGCCCTGTTCTCTAGTTCTAAGCTCAGCATTTGCCGGTCAGTAACACCACCACTGTCAGTAGGTGACATCAGTAACACCACCACTGTTAGTACGTGGTACCCAGTCAGAGCGGTTTGTTTCTGCCTCACTTCTCTGGGCTGTAACTGTGGAGGGATTCTGACCAGTTTCATGGGAGTTATCATCCTAGTCACCAATACAACAGAAAACAATCACTTTCCCATTTGACTCAAATTTTAATTATTAAACTGAAAAACATAAAGAGATCAACAATCAGACCAATATTTCTCAAACCTTTTATTTAATCACCACCCCCACTCTCCCACCCCCACTTAAGGAGTCTTTTCAGACAAATTTCCCCAAATAGATGCTTTTCTTATAAAAATGTAATATTGTAGACATATCTCTGTATATCTTAGCCCTCTGGCTACAACCCATTCTAGCCATGGGGCAGGGATGGGGGCATTCAGAATATGGTACAGAACAATTAAGAAATGAGGGGAAAGGATGAGAATCACACAGTAGGACATCATTTTAAACCCAGAGCCCTCGTATATTTTTTTTTTGAGACAAGGTTTCTCTGTGTAGCTTTGCGCCTTTCCTGGAACTCACTTGGTAGCCCAGGCTGGCCTTGAACTCACAGAGATCCGCCTGCCTCTGCCTCCCGAGTGCTGGGATTAAAGGCGTGCACCACCACCGCCCGGCGCCCTTGTATATTTATCTGATCTTCAGATACAGTTGCTGTGGCTTTCTGGGCAAAAGCCCCCACCCTTCCTGCCCCCTTGGGGTGATTGACCAGAGATTAGTGTAGGCTTGAGCCCCTTGTAAAGTAGGGGCTACGGCTGTTCCTGGGACACCAATGAAAGTTCTCAGGGATTGGAGAGATGGCTCAGTGGTTAAGAGCATTTGCAGAAGCCCCGAGTTCCATTCCCAGTACCCACACAGTGCTTCACAAGCCTCAGTATCTCCCGTTCCAGAGGATCTGATGGCCTCTTCTGACCTCTGAGGGTGCCAGGCATGCACTTGGTGTCCATAGTTCATTTGGACAAAGCACTCAGTCATAAATAAATAAACCTTAAGAAAATAAAAAAGCATCTTCTCCTGTCTATGAGCACTTGCCTCCTGCTTATTTGAAATCCCACTAGCCATAACCAACTACCAGTTAAAAATGTCTGAACAACCATCCGGAACTGGTAACTTCAATATGAATGACAGTTCCCTGTGTGAACTGAGGCTATGAAGTCTCTTCAGGAAAATTTTTTTGAAGTTCTAAACTGACACACCCTTTAAAGCAATTCCCTTTCAGGAAATTCTCAGACAATTTACTACTTTAATCCAAAAATAAAGCTAACCAGCACCAGAGTCATGGCAGCCAATCAACCTAGATGAGAACAGTCCAAAAGGGAGCAGGTGGGGCTGGGTTAAGACGGAAAGGGACCAAGGAAAAAGTCAAACTTCTGCATTGATTCATACATTTGATTTCTTTTTCAGTGATGCTGACTGAATGAATCCAGGGCCTCACACACACTACACAAGTACTCTGCTGCTAGACTAGAACCCAGCCTGGGTGTTCAAATGCCTCGCCAGGAGATTTACACCTATGTCCAAGAATTTGGAAATTATGTAATGACAGCTACCTAGCAAACCAGATAAAATAAAGGCAATTACTAATGTGGCAGGAAACAGAAAGTTCCATGGTATAGAAATTAATCATTATGCATTGCATGGCTCATCTGGACACAATATTTAGTGGTTCTAATGACACTAACATTAAGTAATGACTTGGGGGCATATTTTATACCTGCTGTTTCAATTCCTAATCTCGATGTCCAAAAATACTTGAACACTACTTAGCACCGTCTGGAGCATAGTCTTTGGGAGGGAGTTAGATGAAGTCATAAAAACCTGGGGCATTCCTGATGTGATTAGTGTCTCCATAAGAAGAGACATGACTTTAATCCCAGCACTCAGGAGGCAGAGCCAGGCAGATCTCTATGAGTTTGAGGCCAGCCTGGTCTACAGAGTGAGATCCAGGACAGGCACCAAAACTACACAGAGAAACCCTGTCTCGGAAAACCAAAAAAAAAAAAAGAGAGAGAGAGACATCCAAGAATTCTCTCTCCCTCCCTTCTTCCTAGACACTTGCATTAAATTAAATGAATAAAAAATTTCTTAATTAAAAAAAAGAGGAATAAAAGATTTACTTCCATCTCTGCAGTTCTTGAAATAAGTTTCCAAGCTGTGTTCCAGCCTCTTTAGCATGCCACAGAGAGTCACGCAGGGTGGCTTGAGGGCAAAGGCATTTAATTTTGTGGCTGGTCTACTACAACCTCTTTTCCAGCACTGTGCACTCAAGTTTGTGTTTATTCTGGGTTATCAAGGATGGAATCCAATGTGGACGGCTGTGAAGCGGGGAATCCCGTGTCTTTTACAATTGGGGTTGCCTTTTGGTTCCCAGGGTATGTATCATCCCTACCTGGGAAAGTCTAGAGCCAAAGTAAAGAGCCATGAAAGCATCCGTGTTCACATTCCAGGCAGGGTCTCACCTTCCTTGCCAGCTCCCTTTCCTTTCCTGTGTCCATCCCCACTGGCACACCTTCTCCAACAAGGCCATACCTCCTAACCCTTCCCAAACAGTTCCACAAACTAGGGGCCAAGCATTCAAATATATGAGCCCACGGGGGCCATTCTCATTCAAACCACCACAAAGCCACAGTTTAGTTTATCTTATTCAATACGTCAAAACATTGATTTCCTTTAGGAGACCTCCCAGTATGAGTAAAGTGCAAGTGATAGATTATCAGTAAATAGTTCACCTACCTGCATATTCTCTTAATGTATCATTTCTATTACTGTCTGTGATGGTTGGCTTTTTCAACTTGAAACAACCTTGAATCACCGGAGGAAAGAATTGTCTATATCAGGTTGTCCTGGGAACTTATCAGTGGGGGATCGTCTTACTTAAAATAACTGATGTGGGAAGATCCAGTCCACTGTTGGCAGTACCATTCCCTAGGCACGGCGTCCTGCACTGTGTCGGAGTGGGGAAATTGAGCTGAACACAAGCAAGCAGGTTCCATGTTTGCACTCATTTCTCTCCGTTCTTGACAATGCAATGTGACTTGCTGTTGGAAGATCCTACCTGGACTTTGCCGCAGTGATGAGCTGCAACCTGGAATTGTAAACGAAGTGAACCTTTTCTCCCCTACTTGCCTTTTGTCAGCGTATTTTATCACAGCAACAAAAATAAAACCAGGACGCCACCCCTCACAAGTTCCCTAAGTTATGCGCGAACTGAAAATCCAGTTCAAATGACCTCTCTTTCCAAGCAACCCTTCCGCCCCAGGCCGCTGGGGTTTAATAACGGGAACTGAGGAGTAGGTCTGGAACTGAAAGGATTTCCTCCTTGGGAAACAAGGGGTCAGTGTGGGGGACGGAGCAGCTGGGCCCCACACAGAGGCAGCTTTCTTCCAGTGGAATGCCAAGCCCACGGATGCCCTGTCCTCAGCTGTTCCAGTCCCTGTTAGGACTCTCTGTTCTGGGGCCCTAGAATGGGACCTGCAGGTCAGCCCCGTTCTCCATCCCCATGGCAGCCTTTTCTCTTCATCATGATAGACTTGGCATGATTTCCCTGTCTACCTGAGTCAGGGTGAAGGAGCAGACGACAGGTGCACCAGGCAGCCTGCCACTCGGGGAAACATCGCTGGTGGCCAGCACTATGCCCAGGATTTGAGCCTCAGGGGTTCTCACTGAGTGTTCTCAGATGACCTAGGTATTGTGATCCCCATTTTGTAAGGAGCTAACCCTGATCCAGCAGGGATCCAGCAGGGATCCCCCAGGGATCCAGCAGGAAACAGATGGCGTCTGGAGAGGATTCAAGCGAAGCAGTGACTATTGACAGAGGTGTGAACAGAGCTAAGAACACCAGCAAGAGTTGATGAGTCCCCTCTGGGGTTAGTGACAGACGGAAGCCGGAAGTCGGAAGCTGTTATGGCTAAGACTAGAGTGGAAGAGAGGGGTGAGAGTCACTCAAGCCAGACAAGAGCTGGAGCCAGGAAGAGGAGCGCACTGTGTCAGAAACAAAGACGGACACACGTGTGTCTTCCCACAATGTCAGAATTGATTGACTAACAATAATTTCACAAGCTACACGGGTTTTGTTGGCTACAATTTGCTGAGTAGTCTTTATTTTCCTTGATGGCTGCCCAAAGCAAACACAGGTTTTTTTATTCCAATCTTCCCCATTCCCTCCCTCCCAAGATAGGATTTCTCTGTGTAGCTTTGGCTGTCCTGGAACTCACTCTGTAGACCAGGCTGGCCTCTAACTCACTGAGATGCACCTGCCTCTGCCTCCGCAGTGCTGGGATTAAAAGTATGTGCCACCACCACCCGGCTTTTATTCCAATCTTAACTACTAATATTAGCTCTCTCATCACACAATGTGTTTATGCATGTGTATGTAGATATATACATACACAGGAAGAGTAATATATAACTATTCTGTAATACATATATTCTGTAATATATAGAGAGTAATAATATATATGTATTATACTAATATTATATATAATAACATATAAGAATAATGTATTATCATATACTCTATATAATTCTATATTATATAGTATGAAGTATATAGTGTATTGTATATAAATATAAAATATTTATACATAATATATATAAAAATAATAAAATATATACTAATGTACAAAATAAAATAATATAGAAATATTTTATATTTACAGTAAAATAACTTATAAATAATAGGGTTGGGGATTTAGCTCAGTAGTAGAGCGTTTGCCTAGCAAGCACAAGGCCCTGGGTTCGATCCTCAGCTCCCCCTCAAAAAAAGGAAATAACTTATAAATAATAATATACATAAAGAATAACAGACATACACACACAGAATGGCTATAAGGGTTAGGGTTCGCAACAGAGTTTAAGGAATTTCTAAAGAAGTCTTACTCGGCAAGGGTTGATACAGAAGCAAAGAGGTCACGCAGGCAGTTAGATACTAGCAAACCAGTAATATGGTCACTAAATCTCAGTAGAGCTGCCCAGGCAAAGTGGAGATGGAGGCCACAGAGGCGATGTGCAAAACCAGGTCTAGATGGACAAAGGAGTGGATGGACAGACACCAGTTCACCATGACAGCACCAGGGAACAAGCTGAGTTGTCACTCTGGGATGGTCAGAAATTCTCTGCCTGTAGATTCTTTGATACACGTATAGCAGATGACAGGGGACAGGTCAGTGATTAGGGGTCCTCTTTATAGGGGCCATGAGAAATGGTTTCACCCTTTTCTCAGCCTAGTCTGCTTGGCAAATTCTCAAGTCTGGATTTTCTGGTGTGACTCACATATGCCTATGTGTTCCCATATTCCAAATGTACTTTGATAATTTTTTAAAACATTTTTCTATATGTATGGGTGTGAAGTTATGTGTACCAAATGCATGCAGGTGCTGTCAGAGGTCAGAGGCAATGGACCTCCTGGAACTGGTGTTACAGATGGTTGTGGGCTGCCTGATGTGGGGTGCTGGGACTTGAACCTGGATCCTCTTCAAGAGCAATAGGAACTTATAACCATTGAGCCATCTCTCCAGCCTTACTTTGATAAATGTACAGGATGTCCTAGTCAGCCTTCTGTTGCTGTGCTCAAATACCGACCAAAAGAGTTTGCTTGGCTTACACCTTCCCGTTACAGGCCGTCACTCACTCGAGTCAGAGTCAGGAAGGAACCTGGAGGGGGAGCTGAAGCAAAGGCCATGGGGAAATGCTGCTGCTAGTTTGCTCCCTGTTTCTGCTCAGCTAGCTGCCTTATACCACCCAGGACCATGCCCAGAGGTGGCACCACCCTCAGTGGGATGGGGCCTCTCACATCAATAAGCAATCAAGAAACATCCCATAGACATGCCCATAGGCCAATCTGATGGAGGCAATTTCTCAATTGAGGTTCCTTCTTCCTAGGAATGTCAAGTTGACAACCAAGAACAGCCATCACACAGTGTGAAACCATTATCACTTTTAGGAAGAAGTTTCCAGTCTGTACCTCATGTGTGTGGTGCTGAATGGATGGTAATGTTCACGTGCCCACCAAGGTACAGCGTCATCCAGGCTCTGTGTTTGCACTCAAAATGGAGTCAAACGCTGTTTATAAAACAAAGTCTTGTAGCCTGAAAAACAAAACAAAAAACAAAACAATAGCAACAAAACACTTTTGTATGATATGAAGTAACTTAGAGCCGTACACAGCCTGGTTGCAACACAGGGAGATGGGCTGGAATTGAACAATGACCCTTCTTGTCTTCCATCTCTGCTTTCCATTGTTCAAACCCAACTGCAACTGGAGGACAAGGGAGGTTGGGATACTCAGCCCAGAGGTTAGCCTCCTGAGGGGCAAGAGCCTGTCCACTCGAGTCCTGAGAATTTCGTCAGCAGACCCACATCCTGTGAGGGATGTAAAGCATGCAGGCTTCTACCCATGTCTTCTTTGCATTGTCCTCATTACTGAATCACCACACAGCCGCTGCTGAGACTGGAAGACGGGGAAGGCGAGAAAGTTCAAGTTACTGCACAGACCAGTCATATCCAGTTGAAAGTTTTTTTATATTTAAAGGTACATTAGACTTTTATGTGTTTGTTTGTTTTTTCAGGGCTGAGGACCGAACCCAGGGCCCTGCACTTGCTAGGCAAGCACTGAGCTAAATCCTCAACCCTTATACTAGAGTTTTAAAAAGAGTTTCTCTTAATATTTTGACCATGACTTTATCTCCTCTATTGCATGTGAAGGAAGCTTCAAAATGTATTTTAGCATAGTGGAGATTCTGAAATATAATAACATATTATATGTAATATATATAATATAAACACAACTTCTACATTTTTCTTCAATTGCATTAACCATGCAAATACTCCCATTCATTGAAACATGCTTGGTGAAGTATTGTCATAAGCAGTGGAGTTCACTCAGAGATGATGAAGGTGTATTCTGTTGCAGTGTAGAGGATGGGTTGGAAGAGACAGGAGGGCCGAGTAGTGGCTGCTCCAGCAATCCTGGTATGACATTAGGATGCAAGCACCAAAGAAGTGGAAGTGGAAAGGCAGAGAAGAGCTGTCTCTCCCTCCTCGATGACTGGGAATTGATTGGTATCATGAGATGGGCTACCTTGGAAAAGAATGAACAGAGACTGGGAGGTTATTTGGGTCACTTTCTGACACACTGAGCATAACAATGATGCTTTGGGACAGACAGACACATTTTTTAGGTAAATTGGGCAGACAGTATTCGGGTTTGGAAGAATGCTTGCTGTTTAAGACCCAGGAGTGGCCAGCATGCCTGAATGAGAAAAGGCCAGCATGTGCAAACAAGAAGACAGAGCAGAGGAAACCTCTCGACATTACTCCTTGCCTGTTCATGAGTATGGGGTCTTTTCTTTCCCATGGTGCTGACATATTTTTAAAGTGTCTTTTAAAAAGAAGCTTAAAAAGCATTGGTGAGGAATGAAAAGAAAGGGAGAGAAGAATAGAGGAAAATCATCAGATGGATCTCCTCTCCTGTCAGAGCATGTAATCCATGCAGGGGCTGTAGGACCCACAGTGGGAGGAATGACTAGCAATTTCCCATGAGCAGGGAGGCACCACAGAGCCAGGAGTAGAGAAAATCCTTTGGACTTGGAAATTAGAAGGTCACTGACTTATCAAGTTGGATGCTTATGGGTAAAATGAGAGGGTGGATGGCTTTGAAGTAGATGGTGGGAGAAGAGACAGAATCCTTCAGGATGCTTGTGCTCAAGGCAGGACTAGGATTAAGTGTTCATAATGACTGGACACTGTAAGCCATAAATACTTGGTATCAGGACCCACCCATGAAGACATAGTTTGCTTTTTAAACAAAACCAAAACTAGAACCTACTTCCTGGAAACAAAGCTTCTCTTTCTCTTCCAGTCCATTTGAGTTCTGCATCAAACTACCATAGCTTGGGTGCTTAGAAACAACAGACTTATTTCTCGTGTTTCTGGAGACTAAAAAATCTGAGGTCAAGGTGCTTGCAGACTTGGTGTCTGGTTCATAGGTAGCCATCTTCTCGCTAAATCTTTAAGAGGTAGGAGGGTAATCAGCTCTCTGGGGCTTCTTTTTTGGGAGTGCTAGTCCCATTCCTGATAGACCCCCTCTCATTACCTAATCACCTCCCTCCCATTGCCGTGGGGGTCAGTTTCTACCTGTGAAGTCTGGAACATAAATATTGGTGAATATAGTAGTGGGTGAATAAAAAAATATAACTCAAGACTTGACCTGTCCGATTCTTGGTGCTGACAGCTTACTCCAATAGACCTGGAGACAGCTTACACCAATAGACCCGGAGACAGCTTACACCAATAGACCCAGAGACAGCTTACTCCAATAGACCTGGAGACAGCTTACACCAATCGACCCAGAGACAGCTTACACCAATAGACCCGGAGACATCTTACACCAATAGACCTGGGCTGCTCTCAGCCTTGGTCAGAGACGCTTCTTTGTACAGTAGATTGCAGTCAGTGCAGAGATGCATCACTGCTCAAAGGACTGAGACTAGAAGATTGGGTGCCCAGTCCTAAATGAGGTATCTGCATTAGCTCCACCACCACCAAGGCTCAGGAGATGTCGTGGAAGAGGAGACAGAAAGAATGTAATAGCCAGAGGACGCAGAGGTGCTGTGGGGTGCTATCATCTGATGATTGGCTTTACAATCATGAATCCATGGCACAAGACCACAAGTCCAAGCCAGCCAAAATCCCAGCATAGACAGAGAAGGACCTCCAGGCCCCACCCCTTACTGAAGTTTTTGGCGGTGGGGAGTTGCTGCGAGAGAGGGCCATTCTTGTTTGAGTATATGCCCACTGGTAGATTTCCTGTGCTGCCGTCCCACACCTATGTGCACACGACTAACTGAACTTAGTGGATAAGGAAAGGAAGGAAAGAGGGAGAGAAGGAAGGAGGGATGGAAGGAAGAAAAGGATATGAGGTTGGGAGGGCTGTCTCGTTGGGATATGGGGGAAGTTGAAGGGAGCAAATGGGGAGTAGATATGTTCATATTTCACTGTATACACATATGAAATTCTCAAAAATAAAAACTTAGAGAAAACACATGATAATCAGCGCACAAAGCAAGGTGACAGGTGAATGTGTGGAGAGGAGACCACAACAAGGAAGGATGTTGAATGTCACAGTTGATACCAGAGTGGCAAATTGCCCCTGAAAAGGTGGGCTAGGGGTGACTTGTCAGCTTTGGACTGTGTCAGTTGGGTGGATGTTAGTGTCTTTTACAGGATGGAGAAGGAACTGGAAGGACTTAGTGGAGGAAATGCCAAGCCTGCAATCATGGGAAGAAATGGGCACAGGACGGAAAGAAGTAGGAGAGACAAAGAAAGCAAGAGTTCCATCCCGGGGGCCTTCGATCCTGTAACTTTCGTGCATCGATTAGTTGTAAGTGGTGATGTCACCATGGGCGTGCAGTCTGGAGCTAGAGGAAGGAATGGCGCCAACGGTGGAATCGGATAGCATTTGTTTCTTGGGCCTCTGTAACGCCACCTTGAGGATGAATGGAGGTAGTGAAGATGCTCAGGGACTGAGCTCTTGGGCACACCTGAATTTAGAGGCTCAGAAGCAAAAGGTCACAGGTCAGTGTTCTTCCCACAGGAGAAACACTGAGAAAAGTGGCCTTCTTGCTAAAGCACTCACAAATGTGTGTTCATAACCACTATAATAGCCACGGAGGTAGCAGCTGTCTCTGCAGGATAATCACCCCTTTGTGTTGCTTGGTTACCCCAAAAGCCAGGGTCAAATTGACAGGAGCTCATTGGAACCTCAAAGGCTGTGCTCATCCAAAGCCCCTGTGCCTTGCCCAGCCCAGCTCCAAGGACACCGGTCTATTAACTACAACAGCTCCTGCTGTAGCTGCGTGGTGCTTAGCATGCCTAAGTTTGTTCCCTTTCATACCATGTCTGGCAGCCATGGCATTTATCCTAGAAATTTCTTACAATTTTAAAGCAAATAAATCCTTACCAAGCCTCCTAATTAAAAGAAAAAAAACAGGCTTCTCATGGTGATTACGGGCACAAGCGTGGGAGTCAACGGGCTGTCAGGTGATGACTGCTACTTCTTAAGATTCAGGTTCTTCATCTGGTAGAGAAGGAAGAAAATGAGCCGCTGCTCCCAAGGGACTTAATGAAAGTCGGTATCAAGAGGAGTCATACGGGGCCAGGTGCGCATGGCACGCGCGCCTTTGATCCCAGTACTTCGGGGCAGAGGCAGGTGGATCCCAGTGAGTTTGAATCCAACCTGGTCTACATAGTGAGTTCCAGGCCAGCCAGGGCTACATAATCACACCCCATCTTAAATTTTTTTTAAGAAGTTTTCATGTTTTACTCAATGCTTGCCTCTTATTTTTGTTTCTGACTGCAATTTCCTCACCCTGGGGCTTGGCTCTCAGGACAAAAATCCAGTTTGGTTCAAATCCAAATTAACGAAAAGAGCACCACACTCAGGAAGCCTCGTGCAGAACAAAGGCACCCAGCTCAGCAAACGAAACCATCTGGGGGCTCCGCTTTGGTCTGTTGTTCTTCCTGTTCAGAAAATGCTTGTTTTAGTGCAAATCTTTTTTCTAAGTCACTTATCCTGAAGGATTCTCCCCTCCCCCCATTTAGTACATGCCAGGAATTCAGGGCTTTGCAAAGAAGGAAACACGAAAACCTCCTGCAATCTAGGATTTGGGGCCTGGAATTCCACGGTGGGGCAGGGCATTAGAAACTTAAGGCAAGGAAGCCCAGGAGACTGAACGTGGCTTATAGCACATGCGCAGTGCACCCTATTTTCTTGGTTGTGGTGGGGTATTTATCCAAACATCCCTCATGTTTCTGAAAATAAAATGAGGATTTGGCGTCCGTGGGAAATTGACACAGCACGTTTGGATTTTATTTCTGTAAAAGGTGCATAATGTGTTCCAGGTTTTTCTGCTCTTCTGGATTCTATGAAGAAACAGGAAGAAAAGCTGGTCCTGAAAAGGGGGAGGTGCTGGCCCAGAGCCCAGGATCTTCCTTCTGGGTTCAGACTGAAATGTAAAGACAGTCTGGGGTTTTAAAAGAAGACAACGAGAGAAATTTTTGTGTTCCGAATTTGACGTTCCTCTATGGCCCCCTCATCCGGTCAAATAACAGTGTAGTCACATGATAGGTGTGGGGGAAAGTGGCTCTCCAGTCTTGATTTAGTCCACTAGTTTTAAAGAGTTCAACATGACGTCAGTGACAGAGCAAGGTCACCTCTGATGCTGCCACCTCAACCCACAAAAGCCGGAGCAAAGTGGGGCATCTTTGGCTCCTTCTTAGGAATGCGCAAGTTGAAGCCTTCCAAGAGAAGGAACAATCGATCCTGCTTTCGTCTCCCACGCCACCCTATCCCCGCTCCCCTCCCCCCACAAGACAGGGTTTCTCTGTGTAGCCCTGGCTGTCCTGGAACTTGCTCTGTAGACCAGGCTGGCCTTGAACTCAGGGATCTACCTGCCTCCACCTCCAAAGTGCTGGATTAAAGTCGAGTGCCACTATGCCTGGCTTGATGCAACTTTCGAAAATCGAAAGTTCAAAGCAAACCTCGGCTACACAGCAAGTTCTAGGCCAAGCCTGGGCTACATAGCAAGACCCTGACCCAATACAATCGTTCCTCAAAAGTAATTGTCTCAATATCTTTATATGCTCAGCCTGTATTCAACTTACCTGATTATTTCATAATTATTTTTTGTATTTTAACTTCAAGGGTCAAATAAAAACAATGTATTATACAGTTGATATATTATTGTCTATTTTAATTTTCAGATCACATATCCCTCATTTTCTATCTTTTCCTTTTGTATTAGAAGAACTAGATCAGAGTTCTAAAGGGTTTCCCATAAGTCTGCATTTTGCTTATTTTATCTTCATTTAACCCTAGTATGACTTAGAAATTTGCAGTTAGATCTAGAGACTTGAATACATTTCAACATGAGAGATTTGGGGCAAGAATGCCTCAGAGATGTTGTATGTGTCCTCCAGGAAGTAAGTGACACCACTTATCGCCTGTTAAAAGCTGTTGATGATTATAATACAGATTCATTAGGAAGTACAAATTACTGACAGTTTATATATATATATATATTTTTGTTTGTTTGTTTGTTTGTTTGTTTGTTTGTTTTTTCGAGACAGGGTTTCTCTGTGTAGCTTTGCGCCTTTCCTGGAACTCACTTGGTAGCCCAGGCTGGCCTCGAACTCACAGAGATCCGCCTGGCTCTGCCTCCCGAGTGCTGGGATTAAAGGCGTGCGCCACCACCGCCCGACCGACAGTTTATATCTTTAAAAAAAAACTCTTTTAGCTGAAACACCATCTAAGAGAAACTTATTTTGAAAAA
>CABHPR010127857.1:0-12695 GCA_902168415.1 Peromyscus melanophrys
GTGTGTGTGTGTGTGTGTGTGTGTGTGTGTGTGATGCAAGATCTTGAATGGTGGAATTAATGTTGTAGATAACTATAGGAGGGCTGACTTGGGGTGTGAACATCAAGAAATCTTAGCAGGAGCAGAGGTGACCACTCACACCTGTCACCCCAGCATTTAGAAGAGTGAGACAAAAGGGTCACATAGAGTTTGAGGGCAGCCTAGACTATAGACAAGACCTTATCTCAATAATTAATTGATTAATTAATTGGTAGACAGCCTAGTAAAAACTGTAGAGTTGCTTTATTAGCAGTGCATACTGTTCTAAATGACAAATTATAATATGTTTTATTTTAAGAAAAACATGGCAGGGCGAAGAGATGCCTCAGCACCAGCACACACTACTCTTGCAGAGGACCCAGGTTGGGTTCCCATTACACATAATGGTGACTTACCCGCTCTGGAACTCCAGTTTTAGGAGATCTGATGCCCTCTTCTGACCTCCATTGGTACTAGGCACACAAATTGTGCATGCATATGTGGAGACAAACCCTCTCTACTGCCCTCCTCTGGCCTCCATGGGTATGATTCACACAAATGGTGCTTATGTACATGGAAACAAACACTCAGGCATATTAAAAAAAAGTTAACAAATCCATTTTGAGGAAAGATAGGAAAACATGAATGTGCAGGATAGCAAGATGGCTTAGCTGGTAGAGCACTTGCTTCTAAACCTGATAGTAACTTAAGTTCAATACCAGGAGCCTGCATATTAGAGGGAACAAGTCCTACATGTGGCCTTCTGGCCCATAAATGTGCACAAATATACACACAATAAATACATGTATTTTTAAAGGGAAAATATGAACATATTTCAGGTATTTTTTAACTTGAGGAATCAACATCGAACAAAATGATTTTCATTTTGTTTCATTTCATATACTTGACAGCAAGCAAATTTTCTGAACATTTAGTTTTATCTAAAGTCAACCTTAATCTTTACCATGCTAGAGTTGATTTTTTGAGGATTCTTTTAGCTGCTTAAGAAAATAAGAATTTTCTCCGATTTACCTTCATCCTTCAAGGTTATATCATATATGCATTATTTAAATATTTAAGTATGTGAAACTTTTATTTAAAACCTACCTATCTCGCTTTGAATAAATTCCATTACCTACTTGCATATCTTTGTTTAGTTCAGCAAGAACTTTATTTAAGTTTGTTTGTGTTGTAGTCAATAATTCTCTGACTTAATCCATCAGCTTACAGGTTTGCAGTTAATCTTTCTTGTTTCTAGTTTCTGCTTTTTAAAGCATCTGCTCTCAATTGTTAGATCATCCAAATATAGGAAAAATGCTGAATGATAAATAAACTCCCAGGATCACGCAGAGATCCTTCATGTGGCATCGTTCCCAGTAATACCACATGAAGTCAGGGCATGACATTCTCAGAAGGCAATTATGTTTTTTTCTCTTAAATTCTTGATGAAAATCTTTCCAGTGGGAAGTAAAGAGAAGCAACAGAAAATCTCTATCCTATAAAAGGGACCTAAGTGGAAGGGGGAATTCCAAGGACCCCAAATTTACTTATCACTCAGTGGATGGTCCAGTGGGAAAGATCAGTTTAGCTTGTGAAGCTATGAGCTTCCCATCATTTTGACATCAGGGAACTGAAAGACTTTTATTCATCAATAAGAACTTACAGATTCTTTTTTTCCTTTGGTGTATTATTGATATCCTACTGACAGCCAGGCTTTGTCAGCAAGAATTAAGGCTGTTCCCTCGGAACAGTTATTGGTGTGATTGAAGTCTTGCTGAAGATGATGAGATTCTGGTTTCACTGTTCATAAATAATTGAATTTGTAAATGCGCAAAGCAAGAAGGTAGCTGAACAGATTGGTGGAAAATGTTATTTAATGTATTAGGTTCATAGTATGCTTCAAAGCAGCCTCTGAACTATGTTAGTGGTAGGTACTTAATTGTCTGTGGCAACCTGGAGATGCCAGTTTGTGAAAATGCTAGAGCAGGAAGCAATTCCCAAGCCCAGTTAGCCTTTGCAGCTCTAAGTGTCCAGGCTGAATTTGGTGGGAAGCCATTGTGCTTCACTTTTCTGTTAGTCTGGATATGCCAGAGAATGGTTCACTAAATTCAGTGGTAGGTCATTTATTTTCTGGGTTAAATAATTTATAAGAAAATGTGAAGAACAATATAAATATCTTCCAGATTGCTCTGGAAAAATGTCATGTAAATATATTAAAATTATTTCCTCTTAATGCATTTTAGGATGATGCTTCACCACATTTCCCAGGAATTTATGAGGGATTAGTATGAGCAGAGCAGGCACCATTAGCCCATCTTCCCAGTGCACCCCCCATCACTATTTGCTACCATTTCATGACCTAGGTCGAGTTTGCTGCTAGGGTTACTTTTTGTACAAACCTAGTGTCTTTCACTTGCATTCTTTTTCTCTCTTACTTTTCCACAAGTCTAGAAATTATTCCAATAATTGTTCCTTTTGGTATACTCCTCTAATCAAGATAGTGTTTGTGTGTGTCATGTGTATGTGCTTGTGAAAGCCAGAAGAGGCTGTCAGGTCCCATGCACCTGGAGTTGTGAATGGTTATATGCTTCCCAATGTGGATGCTGAGATCTTAACTAGAGTTCTTTGGAAGAGCATCAAGTGGTCTTAATCATTGAGCTGTCTCTCCATATCTACTGTTGTGTTTTCTGTGTTTGTGTCTGGTACGTTATAAAATTTGTTTAAGATTGCTTCTGTAGAATGAGACCATGCATCAAATATGTGCCTGGGCCCCATGCATTTTAAGTGTGACTTTTGTTATCTCATGCAGTAGTAACCATAAGGGTCACATATATACATATCTATACAACTTCTGTTGTCAGATATTTACTGTTTGGACACTCTTTTTTGATACATTCTTTCTTCATTTTGTGAAGGTTTTTTTTTAAATTTCATTTAATAACAGTGTCTAGAGCACCCATGCTGTTATAAAAGTGCAAGTATTCTTACCTTTGTCCTCTGAGATGAGAAAATAAATGAACCAATACAAACAACTTGCATACAAGTACCTATGACATAAATACACAAATTCTGGAAACTAATTTTATGGGTCTAAGGCTGTTGCTTCTTATTCACATGAAAAGCGACAGAAAAGCTGTGTTAGCTTTAGAGCCATTTGTCTTATCTGTGCATTGCAGTGTCGGACAGCCGGAGACAAAGGCAGCCCCCTTTCCCAATGGTAACAATGAAGACCATCTCCAAATGTGGCCAAGTGCTGTTGGGAAAGTGAAATTGCTTTTGACTGAGATTATGGCATAGTCTCTGCTGATGGTAGAAGGGAGTTGGTAACTGTGCACCAATTAGCTTTGGCACTTCACACAGGAAGATGGGAGTTTCCTCACTTAGTGTTCATCACTACACAATCTCAGGTTCAGTCTCTGCATCGCACTTCACTTTTAAAGATCATATCCTTGTGAAGTAGTTTTCTCACAGAGGGATAATGTCCTCAGAAACTATGGGGAAAGGGTTTACTGGCCCAGGAGAGAAGGTGCTTCTGCCATGCAGTGGCTACATGGAGCATGTGCTTCTGTGACCTGGTGAGTGACCTTGAGTCCGTCGCTCTTTGTTGAAAGCCTTGAACCTTTGCAGAGAGCATCAATAAACAGGAGTCAAATGAGTTCACAGAAATAGAAGGGAAATTGCCATTGGCATTTGTGCTTTCATTCATACCATGTTCATAGATTAGTGGACGTGTTTAGTGCTTATTGAGTGACCTTCTTATCTTGAGGACTGGGGGCATCATTCCCATGACATGTGCAATGCCTTATGAAAGGTCTTGCTAAATCACAGCCTTGTAGGACCTTATAAAACTTCCAAAAAACAATGGGAATGGCAGGCATTGTTGGTAGGTATTTACCTGCAGGGACTGAATAGGGTAAGCAGCCATTACATTTATCAAGTGCTCAAAACAATAATACTCACTTCTTTCAGTTCTAGTACTTTCTGACTATTCTTGCAGTTGAAGCTGCAGCAAAAAGAAAGTTAAGGAAGATGGTATTTGGTTTCTAGAGCCTTCTAAAATAAATATACACGTTCTGCTAACTAATTTTGCAGGTCTACAGTTTTCCCTTTTACTTGCTATAAACGCAATAGAAAAATATGATAACTTCAGAGTGGGTCCATTTGTTCTTTGTATTGTTGAATCTGACAAAGTCCAATACTTGTAAAATACTGTATGATTTTACATTCTTGGTGGCATAGAGTAAGATATTTTTTACTACTTGAGAAAATGCACTCTGAAGTGGAAATGTGAAGTTTTTCTTCTACTTTCAAATAAAACTGTAGAGGGGAAGATAGTTCATATATGAAGAGTCTCATGTAAGACAAAAATCTCAGGCAAGGGTGTTACAGCTAGAATGATTCATTGGCCACCAAGTGGTCATGATGGGATAGTCATGTGGTGGTGACTAAAGAGGGTAGCAGGAAAGTGGAGGAATGGTTGGTCTTTACAATGACTATGGGCATGTGTCATCCTAACAAAAGACTGAGATATAGGAAATTGGCATTCCCTTGGTATACTTTTTTTTTAATCCCCAAGAGGGGAAATGTTTTCAGTTAGTCTCTTATTAATGCATAGCCAGTTTTATGTACAATTGGATAGTTCTAATGCTATTCTGATTGTATTTATAGTACAGGGTTTTCTTTGCCCCCATTGTAAGGGGAAAACTGCAAAGTTGTTTAATACTGACATTTCATACTACCATCAAAGTCTTCCCCCTCTTCCCTTCCCTTTTAAAAGTATTACGTTGGATGGGTTAGTGAGATGGCCAGCAGGTGAAAGTGCCTGCTGCCAACGCTTGAAGATCTGAGTTCAGTGCCCAGAACTCATGGAAATTATATCTGTGACTATAGATTGCGTGGTGGTTCTCATCTCAGCATTTAAAACCTGGCTCATTTTGTAAAGAAGCAGACAATACAAGGAACAGGTGTCGTATTAACTGTTGAAACCAGAACAGTAGATATTAATGTTATAGTTATTTTATAAGTCATGTGAATGGAGCTTCCTGTCAGTTTGAATTTCAAGGTCCTGGTATTTGGGGCTTTGAAGTCTGTGTGTGTGTGTGTGTGTGTGTGTGTGTGTGTGTGTGTGTGTGTGTGTGTATGTGTTCATATATGTATGTATTAATATATGTGGTATATATGTGTGAATATGTATATTTGTTTGTGTGTGAATGTGTTGATACACTATGCAGTGTACAATTTCTGGAAAATTCTAGAATGTTGTAAGTTAAAGTTTGCTCTTATTGGAAATCCACAGGCTATCCAATGAGAACAAAACTCGAATCAAAATAGTTTGTTGAGAGGCCCTGTGGCTTTACAGCTAAGTTCTTCTGGTTTACAGTTCTCACTTGATCATCTGCAACTATTTCCAACCTAGAGTTGTGTGACAGAGTTCCTTTCTCTTACACTCATGAAAATACAGAGTTCAGAGAAAGTCGTTCAGGCAGCCTCAGTGGCACACACCTTGAGAGTGATTTAATGAGAAGACTGTTTAAGGAAGATAGATTCACGGCTCTAGAAGAAAGCTAAAAGAGTCAAGGGGACGTGCAGACAGTGAAAGCACCATTTCTCTAGGCAAGAGATGAAAAGAGTTGACTGTCAAAGATGATGGAGCCAGGCATAGTGGTACCTGCCTATAATCCCAGCATGTCGGAGGCAGGGGCAGGGAAACCATTGCAACTTCAAGGCCAGGTAGTTATAATTTATGAGCTTAGAGTTGACTTGAATAAATTGTGCTGAAATATCAGTTACTTAGTAAGATAGCAACCTTCTAGTGTTCAGTGAAATGTTTTTTAAAGCTTGAGTACTGAGACAGAGAAGTCATGTTTCTAAAACTATCTGTATGCTTCTGGACTTCCCTATTTCTAAAGAGTTCTGGATACATTGGGATTTTCTCAATTTAATATCTGAGATAACATGTAGGGTAGTGTAGCATGAATCTTAGAGAGTCTTATTAATAAAATCAAACCTGAGCCAGGTATTGGGGTGAACACTGGAAGGTCAGAGAGACAGAATAAGCCACAGCTATCTCACCTCACCGGATCCTCAGCTGGTCTTGCTTCCTCAGACTGGAGGCCTCTATGTCCTCAAATGGCTCTCAGCTGAACTGCTGCTTGAAAGCCTGAATGCTTAACCAGGCCAAATGCTTCTCCAGGCCAAATGCTTCTCCAGGCCAAATGCCTCTAGTTTCTGGTCCTCACGCCTTATATACCTTTCTGCTTTCTACCACCACTCCCTGGGATTGAAGGCATGCTTTCTGGGATTAAAGGCGTGGGTCACCACGCCTGGCCGTTTCCCATGTGGCCTTGAACTCACAGAGATCCAGAGGGATTTCTGTCTCTGGAGTGCTAGGATTAAAGGCGTATGCTACCACTGCCTAACCTCTGTTTCATATTGTGGCTGTTCTGTCTCTGACCCCAGATAAGTTTATTAAGGTACACAATATTTTGGGGAACACAATACCACCACAGGGTAGTGTCTGATTATTTCATAAATTGACATCTTATTAGGAGTAGGAATTTCTCATGTTGATATGGAAGCATAATATGTAAGACTTGGCACATAATGTCTGCCTGTAATCTCAGATTACAGCTGCTGAGGTAGAGATGTACATTCAAGGCCAGTCTAGTCTACATAGTCAGATGCTGTCTAAAAATGATTTTAAAAATAAGATTTTTAAAAGATAATAGGGTCTGGTCAGATGGCTTAATGGGTAAAGATGCCTCCAACTAAACCTGATGGTCTGGGACCCATATGATTGAAGGAAGGAAAGAATCCACTCCCTCAAATTGTCCTTTGTCTTCTACAAGTGTGTCATGGCAGAAGATCTCATAAATGAACATGTGTGTGTACACACACACACATATGCACACATGCACACACACAAATGTTTAAAAACTTTAAAAGATAATATTTAAACCATATTTTTAGTTGTAGCACTGATTCTCAATCCCAGAGCATGAGTCCTCCCTCCCTCCCTGCTTGGCCCCTTGCTTCCCTTCGCCCCTTTCCCTCCTTGTCTCTTATCCCATGGAATTTTTATGTGCAGAGGTAATCCTGCCTCCCGCCACTCAGGGAGTGGGAATTTACATTAGGACTTTAATAGAAGCCTACAACACATGGTGGGACCAGGCTTTCCACTATTTTTTGCTGTATCTTTGGCTTAAAATCAATGGAACAAACTGAACTTGGCATTGCTATTTATGCCCCCAAAAGAAGGAAAATATATAATTTTGCCATTTCTGATGCTGGATCTTGGCACTGTGGCTTTTGTTTATGGAAAAAGACAGGAGAGGGAGAAGCATTATTTTAACTCTGAGAATAAATAGTCATATCCAAATGAGATTTCCTTAAAAAGCATTTGTGATTTTTTTGCTGATTATTACCATAAACATTGCCATTAATCCAGCTTGAAACAAAAATTAAGTTATTATGTTACTTAAATAGCAGAGGGTGTTTCAATGTATGGCTGTAATCGTGGTGTCATTGTGGCACGCCATTTGCATACACTTTGTTTATGACTGGGGGATAGATAATCCCTTCATTTTATGATGGAGATTTGCAGTATCTTGATAAATTTCCTTTCGGCATCAAAGAGAATATATATATATATATATATATATATATATATATAGAGAGAGAGAGAGAGAGAGAGAGAGAGAGAGAGAACTACTTTAATAAAAATGAGTGCTGTCATGGTTAAGCTCCTTCTCTGGCACTTGTGGACATTACTGGCTTATTTAAGCCATTGTTTTTATCTGAAGTGACTTACTATCAACTATTAATAAAGAGAAATAAATATATCAATAGATCCTGAAATATCAAAATATTGAAAGCACATTCTTTTTTTATATATTGGTGCTGATGAGAATTATTTTCATAAAATAGATTCTTTAGGCTTTAATGAAGTTGTTTTCTAAGGGGAATTTTGTTATTGTTTTAATAAATGATGAGCAGTCCAAAATGTAAAGATCTAAATGTTTAATAGTATGTACCACAGAGCACTTCAGAGGAAGATCCTTTAACTCTGCCCTTTTCTTGATGGAAACTTTTCAAGATATGAAACCACGAGTTGTATTCTGCATGGAACAAATTAGCCACTTCCTTGGGAGGTACTTTTCAGTGGTCATTCTCATGACTGGTAGGTCCACCTGACTAGACTGACAAGGCCTGAGATGAATCCAGGACAAATTCATTTTCAGAAGTTTCACTGGTGAAAAGAAGGGTGTATATGTTATATCACTTAAAAGTAAGGAACATGTGAATGGATCTTGGATCTATAGTGACCCTTGTAGCAAATTCTGTGGTTATAGCTGGTTCATCTACACACGAAAGGGAAGGATAGACTGGCATTTTAGATTTGTATCACTCATTTCTTCATAGTCAAATGAAGGCTAATGGTATTCTATAAAGGGATGAGGTCAAAGAAAGAAAAGTACAAATGACAGAGTTCAGGGGCAGGGAAATGACAGTGGAAATTGATGCAGGTTTATCTTAACCTGTGGTATCAAAGCAATAACTTTTCATAAGTCAGAAGATTCATCTATATCATAATCCACATAAAAGGTACAACCTAGAGTTATGCAAAGCACAGTATATACCGTGACACACCCAGTTCTTTTAGACTTTATATCATCGTCTACACTTAATATCTAAACATATTCATCTCATTTCAGTTAGCCTTGGAAAAGGACACATTACTGTTATTTTTTGGCTCCTAGTTTTGCTTTCAAACAACCAAGTATCTAAAATAGGTCAAATTTCATGACTCCGGAGAGCATGAGGCTCTTTCACTACTTTGTGGCTTCATTAGCATGTTTTCTGTGCCTGTGATAAGTGCTGTTTTAGTCCTTGCCTTCTTCAGTCTATAATGAGGCTCAGATATCTGAGCCACACTCTCCTATATGATGTCCACATTTTCATCTCCTATGTATGTGGAATTTAAAATGATATGTGGAATTTTCTAAGAGATGCTGAGGTTCTCATATCTCTAAAACATCTTGTTTGTATTTCTTATAGTGATTATCATTTGGGATTCCTTCAAGAAATGTTGAATGGGTGGAGAGATGAATAGTGGGTGGGTGAATGGATTGATGGATGGATGGGTGGGTGAGTGGGTGGATAGGTAGATAGATGTATGTGTGGATGGATGAGTAGATGGATGGATGGATGGATGGATGGATGGATGGATGGATGGGTAGATGGATGGACGAGGCATACCATGGGCATCTGAGCACACAGAACTTTCCTTTAGCCTGTTTTACAAGTTGACTACAATGAAGTCTTGCTGTAACTGAAGAATAGCTAGAGTTTCTATTAGTATTTCTGAAAGTCTGATTTATAAAAATATGAGAGTGACTCTAATAAAATTTGAATGTTAGAACATATTTTATTGTGCATCACACATGGTTATCATATGTTCCAAATTATAGTGTGAATTATATATGGTGGTAAAACATATGAAGAACATGTCTGTCCTATAGTGATTTTCAATCAAAGAAGGGTAGTTGAAAATCTGAAGCAAAAAAAAAAAAAAAAACAGAAGTACAAAAAATAAACCAAAACAGGTTTGCCATGAACTTGCTTAACTTATTATTGGTCACAAAAGACCTGATATCAAAAGACCTTCTCAAAGATTTGGAATGATCTTTGAGGGATTACAGTGATATCCTGGAAGGTTAAATAGAATGTTTTATTGGATTAGACCTTTTGAACAAACTCTCAAGTAAAAATCAAATTTGTATCCAAAACTAGAAAATTGCAGTGCTGTGAAACTTCATAATTATCATCCAGTAACAATAGACTCTTTGAGATTTTCCTTCTGCATTGATTGCATATTTAGAGCTTTTGAGGTTTTGTGCTTTTTAAATTCTTTGGAAGAACATAAAACTGTGGTCCTGGGGTTAGAGAGATGGCCCAGAGGGTAAGGGCACTAGCTGCTCTCACAGAGGACCCAAGCTTCAACTCCCAGCACCCACTTCTGGTAACTCAACACTGTCTATAACTCCAGCACCAGGGGGATCCTACACTCTTTCCTGAATTCTGTGGGCACTATACCCACGTGCACAGGTGCACACACACACACACACAATTTAAAAACAAACATTTAAAAAAATATGATCTCAATAGTAAGCGGGAGGTGCATACTTGTCAAAAGGATTACTCTAAATAGACGTTTGCTTTATACCTAAAATGTATAAATGATTCAGGTGATTTGAGCATTTGGTGAAGACTAGTTATTAATGGAGTCAGTTTAACTTGGTAGATTAAATGGATTTCTTCCTCCATTCACTAGAAGTCACCTTTGTCAACCTGTCAAACTCCTGTCTTCCTGATGTGCAGGAAGGACTCTTAACCACGAAGCTCTATGTAACATCCATTCTTAAGTACTGGAGTTTTTTCATACCACCTTTCATGGTTTGATTGATTGATTATTTTTATTTACATGTTTGTGAGTCCCACAGAACCCATAAAAGGGCATATAATACCCTACAGCTGATGTTAAAGGAAGTTTTAAGCACCCACTGTGGGTGCTGGGAACTCAACTTGGGTCCTCTGCAAGAACTTCAAGTACTTGTAACCACTGAACCGTCTCTGCGTGCCCATCTTATCAATGTGTGGGAAACAAACATTTTAGAATTGTTTTTCTATAAAAAAAAATGGTAATTTCACCCAGCAGCAATGTACCATTGCAGTTTCTGTCAAGCCTGCATTCCCTAAAGAGATTTTTTTCATGTACAGAAAATGAGCTGGTATCAACACTTCAATGTACTGTGTATGCAAAGGGCTGTTAAGGAGGATGGAGCCAAAATTACCTCCGAATTAGTGTGGCCTCTTTGAATGTAACTAATAGCCCTCAATTTGTGTCAAAACCCCTATCTACTTCATCTTAAAGCCACTTCTATGAAAGCCAAGGATTATAATTATATAATATATACTTATATATAAAAATATAATTATGTAATTTACCTGGGATTTCATTAAACTCAACACTTTTAAAGTTTTACCCTGCAGGATTCTACATAAACTGGGATGCTAGGTGGGTGCGATACAGAAGATAATGATCTTAGAAACAGTAAAAGTGCTAGTTCCACTAGAAGATGTGAAAGTGAAAATGAGATACAGCCTTTACACGGCTGGTCCTTCTCTCTTATCTAATCCACTAGAACAAGTATCTCCGCTCTCCTGGAAAAACGAGAATCAATTTGCAAGGTCATCAGTTTAAAGTGATATCTCTATTGGATAGAGAGACGGCTCAGAAGCTAAGGGAGCTTATTATTCCTGCAGAAGATCTGGGTTCAATCCCCAGCACCCAAGTCAGGTGGCTAACAATTGCTTGTAACTCTAGGGAATCAAATATTCCTTCTTGCTTCCATGGGGACCCACACATGGGGTGACAGACACAGAAAGAGGCACACATACATACATAGAAATGAAAATAAATCTAAACTATAATACAAGTACATCAACCTGTAGGATTTTCTGTCCATTTTTGTCTGCTCAAACTGGAAAAACGTTAGTAATCTCTCTCAACAAGAGAATTCCCTCTCTGTCAGGCTCCCTTCCACTGAATTTTTGTCAGATGTCCTCCCTTGTGCAGACTTCTGTGATATACAAGAGGGGACATCCTGACCTGCAGATGGGAAAACCTTCCTCCTAAGTTGCTATAAATGTCACTTAGCACTTTATTTATTGAGTCAGCTCTGATGACTTGAGCAAGATAAATTGTCTACAGAGGAAAGTCGGCTTCTTAAGTGACTTGTGAAGATGAATACATCATCATCCATAAAGCACTTCTTGAGGATTTTCGGTGGGAACATTAATTTGTGGTGTCCTACATTTTGCAAAACAAATTAAGAAAAAAATTACCCTTACTAAAAGTGAATTTTTTAATTGGTATTTTTAACTGGAGATCAAGAAGGACATTAACTTAAGTAAATTTTGGAATATTTAATAGTTATTTAGCTATTTCATTAGGACTAATATCTTAAGTTTTAATGTAGAATTAATTTTGGGTGAGCTTTAAAATTTCTAATTAAAAGTAGGAGGGAGACAGTAAAGTCCTTACTAAACATTTACATCAGATGGATTTTATTTTAAATGCGTAGAGGTGAGTTTATAAACACCTGGTTCTTCTACAGTTTGCATATTGGCTGGTTGCCTTGGTAGCCTAAAAAGCCATTCTCTGCCACTGATTACAGTATGACTTCATAGAGAGGAGAGTTTTAGAATCTAGTCTGTTATGTACTATTGTATAATTTAAAATTCAATATATTAGTTCTAATGTAATAACTAAATAATTTTTCTTGATCTCTAGTTTAAAAAATTAAAAATTTAATTTTATTATATAATTTAGCATATAATATGTGTTCATCTTTCAGCTTCTTTGCAGTCATCTACAGACTTCCACCCATGTGAAATAAAGCCTTTTTTTTTAACTTCTTTCTGAGTTAGATCACAAGGTCTTATTATAGGTATTATGGAATTTTCTTTCATCTGTATATGTCTACCTATCTATTATCTATTTATCATCTGTCTGTCTGTCTATCTATCTATCTATCATCTCATATCTATCATCTATCTATCTATCTGTCTATCTATCTATCTATCTATCTATCTATCTATCTATCTATCTATCT
>CABHPR010127857.1:26495-36892 GCA_902168415.1 Peromyscus melanophrys
TCTCTCTCTCTCTCTCTCTCTCGCACACACACACACAAACACACATGTGTACACACATATGCGAGAGGGAAGAGAGAGACAGAGAGAAAGCTCTACATCTTTTTAAAAAATGTAAACTATAAAAGTTAATAGAGACACATTTCAAGCAATATTCCCCCTTACTCCTTCCCACTTCACCAGTCCCTCACACGTTCTCACTGCCATCTCCTTTTCTACTAGTGAGACTAAGTTATCATCCTCAGGTGAGTTACAATAAGATTAGTTCATTAAATTAGATGGATCTACTGAAAAAATTCACATTGATATGACACATCTGTATCTTTAAAAACAATGAATCCTCATGAGAAATTATGAAACATTGGTGATGTTTAGGAGTTTTAAAAAGTGATTATAAAAACTTAGGAAGGGCTAAGTGTGATACTAGAATCTAAGCAACCCCCAGATCAGTGAATACTCAGCCTTTTCCTAGTTTAATGTGCAATACTGTTTTTCAAAACCTTTTTCACTTGCTAATGCGCTGACTGGGTAAGCGATAAGGACCAGTGATGGGCACTAAACTATAGGATCTCTTCAAACGTGTATTTTCCTTACTGCTGAGGAGCATTCCATCTAATCAGCTTCAGTGAGGCCGTTTGACTCTTACTGCTGTGAATAGCAGTGTGCGCTGAGTATTCAGCCTCTCCTTCAGAACCAACGAAAGGGCCAGGTGATGTCATCATAGCATTACTGTGTCTTTCTATGTGACCCGCACTCTGACTTTTTACAAATTAGTTTCCAGATTTGCATGTGATGCTATGTCTTCTACTATTTCTTCGACCAAGATAGCCAACATTCACTTGGTCTCTTTAATTTTTGTCTAATAATGTAAAAAAAAAAAGTTTTTCACAGACCATGTCTAACAAAATAGTAGATTGTATGACAGCAACATTGAAACATAAATCTGTCCATCTGAGTTCCTAAGGAACTACCTGGGAAAGGATGTGCGGTGCATAAATTTCAAGCCAACATAGTCAGCCTGGGGCTGCAGGCGTACTGGGACTGCAGGCTGGCTGTTTACAGTGATCAAAGAGAGAACGGGTTGATTTGGATTAATACTTTTCTCTAACACCTCTGGCCTCATAGTCCATACAATCTGAATCCTCACACACAAATAGAAAATGCTTTAAAATTTCCTCGTCATGTAACAATTTATTCACTTGCTAACTGGATTTTGCGAACTGAGGGCAAATACTACTAAGAGTCTCCTGTTCAAGCTTTTTCCTAAAATGCAAAAGATGGAATAAAGAAAAAGATTCTTTTTTCAAAGGTTGCCCTGCCCTGTCCTCTTCAGCTAAGAGCTGGAGGTTTTTGCCAGGGAGGAGGAGAGAGTCGGGTTGGGGGGTGGAAGGGAATGATGAAGAAGCCAGTGGGAGCAGTTGTTTTTCTGTGCTTGCTGACGTCAACGGAATTGCCAGATGGCATTTGAATGCTTTGCAGAAAGACAGGAGCCTTTTATTGCAGCTGTCTTGCACGGCTTTCATTCGCCTGCTTCGTTCCCAGAAGTGGTCTGATGCTTTCTCTCACTGTGGGAGTAATGAGGGCTTTGTACCTTTCCAGACCCAGAGGGCTCTTCTGTAGGATGTTCTCACCTTAAGTTGCTCTGATAATGGACACATGCTCAGGGACACCAGGCTTCACTGCCAGCTCCTGAGGGGCATGAGCTGCTCAGCTCCAGTCAGGGTTATAATCTGATCATTCAGAAGGCACATTCTCTACAGAATGGTTTCTGTGGATTCTGGCAGCTGTAGACATGCACGTGGGCACAGGGCGTGGTCTGTGGAGTGATCCCGGGCAGCAAAGTAACTCATGTGCAGCAGATCTGAGCACTTATAAACAATGCTGTCCCAGAGGCCCTGTGTACTCTCTCTATTTGGGGACTCAAAAGAAAGGGGGCTTTGAGAAAACCTGGGCATCTTTGTGTGAAGGAAGAACAGGACTTTGAAATGGTGGGAAGCCCTTTTAGAAACTGACCCCTCCACAAACTCGCATGCCGGGCGGATCCATCTTCAAAGACTGCCCTATCCCAGTGCCTGAAATCATGTGGCTTATTTTCATGTCTGGAATTTGTCAAGCTTTTAATTCACTTGGTTATCAAGTGTGTTTGTTTGATTTCATTTTTGTCTGGGGTGGGGTTTGGCGGGGGTGGTTTTTGTTTTAACAATGTACCAGTTTCTGGGACACTTAATTGGGCAAATTGGTTTCCAGGGCCCATTTAAAATTGGAAAACAGTACAAAGTTTTTATACTAGAAAAGCTTTCCATCACTGTATGACTGTAACTTATATTTTTCAGAGTAATTTGGAGTATTCCACCTGCTCTGAGCTGCATTCCTTGGGTTTCTCTCTTCTACCCACGTCACAGGTGCAGACTATTGTGGTAGTATTATGTTCCCCAAAATATTGTGCACCCTAATAAATTTATCTGGGGTCAGAGATGGAACAGCCACTAGATACAAAGGCTAGAAAATGGTGGCACTCACACCTTTAATCCTAGCATTCCAGAGGCAGAAATCCATGAGTTCAAGGATACAGCCAAGCATGGTGACTCATGCCTTTAATCCCAGGAAGCAAGACTTTAATCCCAGGGAGTGAAAGCAAAAACAGAAAGATATATAAGGCGTGAAGCCCAGAAACTAAAAGCATTTGGCTGGTTAAGCATTTGGCTGGTTAAGCGTTCAGGCTTTGGAACAGCAGTTCAGCTGAGAACCATTCGGATATGAGGACACAGAGGCTTCCAATCTGAGGAAACAAGATCAGCTGAGAAGTTGGCCAGGTGAGGTTAGCTGTGGCTTGTTCTGCCTCTCTGATCTTCCAGTGTTTACCCCAATACTTGGCTCAGGTTTGATCTTATTAATAAGAACATTTTAAGATTCATGCTACAGGCTACGGTGACATTTCTGCTGAAATAAGAAGCAGAAAGGACAGCAAGGGTCTGAAGGACAGAAAGTTGTTACACTGATGTGAGGAAGTGGCTCGGTTGGCACAGAGTGCCTGCTGTACAAGCATGAGGACCCAACTTTGACTCTCAGAACCCACTCTTAAAAAAAATCCCAGCATGGTAGACCATGCCTCTAATCCCAGCACTGGGTGCGGGAAGGGCAAGCAGAGATAGGCCTATCCCTGGGGTTCACCGGCCAGCCACTGTAGCCTGATCAGCAATCTCTAAGCCAGTGAGAACCCCTGTCTCAAAAACAAGATTGATGGCTCCTGAGGAATGCCACTGAAGGTTGACCTGTGACCTTCAGATGCGTACATACACACACACACACACACACACACACACACACACACACACACACACCATATAAACCTATCACATGTGTTGCCTTGTCATGATGAGGTAGGCTGTTGTAATAGATCCTTACAGTGGAAATGATTATCTCTGTGCAATGAAAAATCACATGCTACTGTGTTAGTCAGCACATTAGAGGGATGTTAAAACCACTGTCTTGAGTAATGGGCAATCCCTGAACAATGTTCCAGATGTTTCTGTTCTGCTGCAGATGAAACATGAAGAAAGCTATACTTACTACTATGGTATGTTCCAGGCACATGTGTATCATGAACTTGTTTGCAAACACAAACCGTGGTTCTGATTTCACTGCTTCAGGCATTATGGATAAGTAGGAGGAGATAGTGGTTGCTAGGAGGACTGTAAGATGCATCTTCCCCTCTGCCCCTTTCCCCTCTCTCAACTGCAAGGGACAGTGGCATGTATAGAAGCAGGATCTATGTACCATAGGTTCGAACAAGCTCCTAAAACACAGGGTGGCATGAGAAAGAGCAACATTCATCATCAACACCAGGAGAAAGGAGGTTTCAAGGAAGGCATCAAAATGGGCAGGAAGAAAGGAATTAGGAAGGCTAGGGATACCAAATTAAGTTACCCCTATCCCAGGTATCACTGAGGTACATGGGAAACAGACATGTATTCCTGAATGCTTCACATGGGCACATGGCCTGAATCTTAAGAGGATTCTGGTCATGATGGGCTTGTGATACATGCCTCATGGAACAAACCTTAGGAATTATGTTGTGACAATGGACTCCTTTGCACGCCCTCACTTCCTGTGAACTTGAAAGGACAGAGCACCTGTGCTGGGCTCCGGTGCTGCTATTGTTACTGTATAACCGCAGGCCTTCTCTGACATGTTAGGGTCTGCCTTATATCACCAGGATTAAAATGGTGAAATCCTGTGTGAAATTCCAGGTCACAGTTCTTTCTGGCAATTTATGCCACCTCCCTCCAAAGTCCTAAGACAGTAATCTGTGTCTGTAGAAAAAAGCATCTGTTAATACATTTTCCAAACTGTGAAATAACCTTCTTATTATAATATATTGAAGTATGTTATACACATATATTTGCATATATTCAGTTAAAGATTATTTATTTACTTATTTTTATTTATATACAAGATCTCTTTATGTAACTCAGTCTGGCTTGGAATTCACTATGTAGAACAGAGTGTCCTATAACTCATGGTAATCCTCCTGTCTCAGCTTCCCCAGTGCTGTAATTACACACATGAACTACCATGTTTGACATATTTCACTATTTGTGAATATAGTGTCATGATAGCAAATTGCAGAACCAGTTGTCAAGCTGACTTAGAGTCAAACTACCACTTGATTTTCCCTTAACACACTACCTTGTTTAACCAAGTGCAGCTAGTAGAGTATTGATTAGGGGCTGCAATCTCAGTACTTATGCCACAGCTCAAAGCATAATCCATTTTACAAGGGCCACAGCAGCAGGTTCAAGGTGACATGAAGGGACCACTCCAGGATCTATGGAAGTTTGGCAATACAGAAATGTTGTGGGAGAGGGAATGGAGAATGGCAGGCTGCACCACACTAACCCTGTGAGCCCAGATGAGGTGCTGACAGAGGTGCTAAGTCTTCCTCAGGTTAACTCAGAGGATTAGAACTTATGTGTTTTAACTCATCTCATGGGAGGTTTCCTGCTAAACCAGAATACCAGTACTGACTCAGTTTTCCTAAGAAAGTTACTGCCAAATAGATTGTAATACTCATTGGTGGCTTTCCAGTATTTCGGTTTGGTGTACAAAACTGTCTTTAACAAAGACATATATTAATAAGTAAGTGCCTTTATTAACTCAGTAATTTTTAAATTAGAAAATCAATTGTCAAAAATGTATTTTAGGCTATATTATAACATTTCAATTTGTTTTATACAGTATACAATGATTAGGTTAGTGCAGTCAATATGTATATCTTCTCAGGCATTTATGGTGGATGAGAGATTAAAAAATCCTCCCTGCTAGTTATTTTTTAATGTCCATGTAACCACCAATGAGTATTACAGTCTATTTGGCATGCCTTACTGTGCTGTAGAAGTTACTATGATTATCTAACTTCAGCAAACGTTTTTATGCATTTCATGGCTCCTACGTACTGGTGATAGTTGAGTAAAATAGACAGTCAATGGTCAAGATGTGTATTTAAACACATCACTTCCATTTTAGTGGAACAGTGAACATGAATAGAGTGTGTGGGGAATACACATGATGGGTTCTTAACCCACCCATTGGTGGAGGGGCAAGTCAGAAAAAATCTATTGGGAATAATTAAAAGGTCTAGAATAATCAACTAAAACTAGACCAGCTTGGTGGTGTGAGGGGTATTGTTCTGTGGAAGCAGAACTTGTATGTGGAGGCAACCACATCTACCAGGATATGAATGAGTGAAAATGAATGAAGTTGGAGTAATTGCAGCTGAAACAAAAGTCCATAAGAAGAGTGGCAAGCTAAAAATAATAAAATAAAAAAGCAGGACTTAGTAATTAAATGAGAAAAGGAGCTTTATTTTTTTAAGTATTAAATATGATGGAAGCCAGAACCCAGGGATGTGACTGTAGTCAAGTAAAGCCATCAAGTAAATCCCTTAAAACAAGACATGATGCATTGCTTGGAGGAGCCATGGTGCCGTCTTGCCCACAGATTCACAGAGTACAAGGCTCTGGGCTAGAGGCTTGGGGGATAGGGCATTTCGGCTCATCTAGAAGAAGTCTTATAAATCTGAAAAAGCAAATTGAGTTGAAACTGAAGGAATAAGAAAAACAGCGGATTGGGAAGTAAAACCTGAGGTAATGACTGATAGTGTTGAGGTGCAGTGTTTTAGTTATTGTTCTATTGTGAAAAGACACCGTGAGGAAGACAGTTTATAAAAGCATGGCATTGAATTGGGGGCTTCCTTACAGTTTCAGAGGGTTAGTCCATGATCATCATGGCAGGAAGCATAGAAGCAGATGGGCAGACAGGAATAACACTGGAACAGCAACTGAGGACTTATATTATGATCCACAGGCAGGAGGCAGTGAGAGAGTGAGATTGGGCTGAACGTGCATGGTTGTATGAATGTAATTGGCCTTCATAATTGGCCTCCATAATCTCATTGGGACTGGCACTATTAGGATGTGTGGCTTTGTTGCAGTGTGTATGGCCTTGTTGGAGGAAGTGTGTCACTGTAGGGGTGGGCTTTGAAGTTTCCTTTGTTCAGGGTACCATTCAGTGTCTCAGTTGGCTTCTGGTTGCCTGTAAGATGTAGGAATCTCGGTTACTCCTCCAATACCACATCTGCCTGCATGCCACCATGCTCCCTGCCATGATGATAATAGAACAAACCTCTGAAACTGTAGTTGAGCCACCTCAATTAAATGTTTTCTTTATAAGAGTTTCCATGGTCATGGTGTCTCTTCACAGCAACAGAAACCCTAATTACAACAACATGGGCTTTTAAAACCCCAAAGTCCACCCCCAGTACACACCTCCTCCAATGAGGCCATACCTCGTAATCCTTTGCAAGCAGTTCTACTTACTGGGGACCAAGTATTCAAACATGAGCCTATGGAGGCCATTTTCATTTAAACAACCACAGATGGGAAACAAAGAGAAAAACTTTCAGAGAGACAAGGAAAGAGCTAGAAAAGCTTGATGCCATGTGACCAGAGGAAGGAAAGACATTTCTAGGAAAAAAAATCACCTGTGCTTTAAAATACTGTAAAGAAATCTAGTAATGTAGGGATTGAAAGAAATATAATTTGGATTTAAAAAACATTAATATGGGCTAGCAAGATAAAGGTGCTTGCCACCGAGGCTGGTGGCCTGAGTTTGATTCCCAGAGTCCACATGGTGGAAAGTCAAAGTCAGCTCTCAAAAGTTATCCTCTGACTGTACATGTGCACTGTGGCATGTACAAACCCCCAAACTTCCTATTCAAAGTAAATTAAATAAATAAATTAACCACAAATAATAGCAGTAAGAACTGTTATGATAAGGCTATGCTGAAAGCCTGACATTGCTGTGTTAGGATATGAACGGAAGGGGAGAAAGGAGGGCATTGGATGTTAGCTGGTGGTAGTTGAAAAGGAGCTGGGAATTAGAGGAAGAGAAGGGATGATGCCCTTGAAAAGGAGAAGGGTCTAGGAAAGTAAATAGGTAAGCCTGTGTGGATTAATGGGCTGAGGAGAAGACCCTGCCCTTGGGTTGGCTTTGTGAGTGTAACTGCAGAGCAAGGAGAACTAAATCATTTTAAGGTTCTCTGTCATGTTGCTGTTAGCTCGATGTACCCTTCTCAATGTCAAACTTGTCTGCTTCTCCTGAACACTCTCCTTGCCTATGCTTTCGAGTTTCATTCAAACAAACCACCCCTTCCCAGTGGTTCCTTTCTGTTACCTGTTGTTAGTTACTGGTTAGAAAATGTTTACCACAGTAAATTTCTTATGTCTGACATAGTTTTCAATATGGCTAAAAAATCTTAGCATGGAAAACAGGAATCTTCCCAAGCAGAAACACAATGGTTTGACTTATAGGTCAATTGTATTGCAGAAAAGCAGTCTAATTAATCTATGCACAGGGGCTAGTTTTGATGTGAGCTGGCTTTCAAATTTCCAAACTGGAAGGAAGGAAGAATTTTTTTTTTTTTTTTTTTTTTTTTAAGACCAGATAGGCTGCCTGTATGCTGCTCACAATGGAGTGTTCAAATGTAATGCTTGTCTTTAGAGCATAGAAGCTACCTGGATTTCCAGAGTTATGTTTTAAAGATATTGGTGGCCCATATGTACAAAGTCATTCCAATATTTTATATAATCATATGTTAAAAAAAGTACAGCATCATGTTGTCCTGTTTGCAATGAGTCGATCTCTGCTCGTTCACTTCTTTCCCTTTGCCCTCATGCTTTCCAGTGATTTGGGTGTATCACCACTACAGAGGCCTCTTAAAAATGAGTTATGCACAGTCAGAGATGTGTGACTATCAGAGCCTGTTCAGGGGCTATGCATGAACTTGCCTCTTTGATATTACTTTGGGTCCCTTTTGCTTCAGAATTTATGCTTGATGCTGAGGACTATGAGTTTATTGCAGGCAGTTGCCTGAGTAACAGGATACTTAGAATCTATAAGAACTGAAAGTCCTGTTTAAATACAGGACTTTGTATTGACTGATTAGAATAATGTAGCATGAATCCTAAAGGATCTTATTAGTAAAAACAAACCTGGAGCCAGGTATTGGGGTGAATGCTGAATGATCAGAGAAGCAGAACAAACCACAGCTTCCTCACCTCGCCAGTTCCTCAACTGATCCTGTTTCCTCAGACTGGAAGCCTCTGGGTCTCAGCTGAACTGCTTCTCCAAAGCCTGAAAGCTTAACCAGCCTAGTTCCTGGTCCTCACGCCTTATATACCTTTCTGCTTTCTGCCATCACTTCCTGGGATTAAAGGCGTGAGTCACCATGCCTTTCTGTTTCCAGTGTGGCCTTGAACTCACAGAGATCCGGATGGATTTCTGCCTCCCAAGTAATAGGATTAAAGGCGTGTGTGCCACTATTTTCTGGTCTCTATGTCTATCTAGTGGCTGTTCTGTTCTCTGACCCCAGATAAGTTTATTAGGGTGCACAATATTTGGGGAACACAATATCACCACAGGATAATTGAATCAATCCCTAGCACTGTAAGTAAAATCTCGATTCTCTAAACTTTTAAGAACTATTTGTAAGAATAGAATATTGTGTTAGAAGACCCAAAGAGTATTCACTATGTATTGTTTTGTTTTGTTTGTTTGTTTTTGGCATTCCGATAGTATGTTGAGCACTGAAGTTATTAAAAATGAACAAAACTGGTTCTTACTATAATTAACCTTTACAACTTGGCAAGGGATTTAGTCATCAACAATTAGCAATCATCTACTATGAATAGATGTCTGAACAAGGGTCTATGGAGGCTCAAGGCTGAAATGATTTATGTAGTATATGTGGGCATTAAGCTAAGGTGTTATATTTTAAAGCTTGATTATGAATGTCACTTAAAAGAAAAATTAATTTCTCAGTTCTAGTTGCACAGTGAGCCAGGATGTGAGCTGTGGGCAGGAATTAGTCATGTTTCTATTTCTGTGCCAAATTCCTAAAAAGGAGCAACTTCAGAGGAGAGGGACTTGTTTTGGCTCACAGTTTGAACATGTATAGTGCTCTCTAGTGTAGAAGGCATGGAACAGGAGCATGAGATAGTTGGTCACATGTGTCAGGACTCAGGAAGCAGGGGAGAGACAGGAAGTGGAGACAGGCTATCACATTCAACATTCACCAGAGTAATCCACTTCCTCAAGTTAGGCCTGGCCCCTTAAAGATTCCACAAGCTTCCAAAACAGCACCACCAACAGGGCATCAAGTCTTCACACATGAATCTACAGGGGACATTTCATATTCAAACCTTTTAGGCCATATTAGGGGGAGAGAAGACATTTATAGAGTATATGGAGGTGTAACTGGGGAAAGGTTAAAAGTTAATGCACTTGAAGCTATGTCGTGAAGTTGAATTTTGTCCTCTAGTTTTGGAAAGTTGTCATATAGCAAGGCAGGACATTCTGTTTCTATCCTGGGAGACACCCAGGTTGGAACAGAAAGAAGCTTAAGGAAAAGGAGTCCATTTGTCCTTGTGTGAAATAATGATGCCTCACTTAAGGCAGGGGTGAGGGGATTTTTAAGAGTCCTAGGTGGATCTGGTGACTGATTTTAATGTTGGAACTCAGAAAGCAAAGAGTAAAAACCAACACAAACAAGAGTCAGAGTCAATGCTGAGTTTAGGTGAGGGATATGCTGTTTGTGAAGAGTGGAAGTACAAGAGGGAAATACTTGAGAAGGTGGAGGTGGGGGTAAGAACTACTTGTAAGAATGCATGTTCTTTGGTTAGGTTGAATATAAAATAGCCTTGCCTGGCTGAGGGGAGCTATGGGAGGGAGGAGTGGGTGGTTTTAGGATAAGGGACATTCCTGACCAAGTCAGGAGAGAGCTGAAAGGGAGGTGAGTGTAAACACAGCAGTGTCAATCAGAACTGAGGAGGAAGGAGCCC